>VURO01013348.1:0-27803 GCA_015108175.1 Pelvicachromis taeniatus
CATCCTAGCCTTGTCCTCTTGGTGTGTGAGCTCTACATTCTCTCTATATGTCTGGCTAATGTAGCCTGGGTAATCCATCTCATAATCTGCATAGCGCACAGGTGGGCGAGCATGTCGTCTGGGGCGTGCGCCGCGAGCTTCGTACTCTGGGTCTGATTCCATCTCTGAGGCAAACCTAGTGCATCCGACTCGAAGGACCATTAAATGTAGTGGAGATATCAGGGATACACACGGCTGTGGCACTGGTTCACTCTGTAGCACTGTGGTCACCCCGGTGTGTCGGCCAGAACACCACTCAAGGCCAAATTGTCCCAGAGTAGAGAATAAGGAGCTCGAGGTTTTTTTGAGGCTCTTTATTCTTTAACAGCTCGACACGGGTTAATACTTACTTATCATTCACGCACACACCTCACTAACCGTATGACATCACCAGACGGTGGGCTGGCTCAAACTAACAGAAAGGTAAACGCTAAATGAACATCATATGAACTTATATAAGAACTCAAATAGAATTGTCTTATGAACTTTGGGGCCTTGTATACGCTGATAATCCACAACACCACATGAACATCGTAATTTTTACGATGTTCATGTGGCTTTGTGACCCCAAGTCCAATGCTGGAATATTGTTTTTTCTTTTTTGTGCAGTTATGATTAAAAGCCATAAACCTCGCCTATATATCGTGGATTACATCTATAGGTGAAACTTTACGTTATTCCACATGAGACACTAGTGGTATCAGGGCTCCCTTTTGGTTTCTAAGCCATGTTATCTGCAAACTTCTTGTGTAGGAGATTACACATCTTTGTCTGTTAATGTCAAGCATGATTCATTAATGGGGATGTAACTTTAAGGTACGTGCTGAGCTATTGAGCCCACCTGGGGACACATGGTAGCAAAATATTGACATGGCAAAAGGTAATCCATAAAAGGAAACTGCTTATTTAGAAGTATTGAGTAATCACTCTTGACGTGTCCCGCAGACAAGAGCGTCACTTCCCTCAGAATAAAAGATGGGAGTGTGAGTGAGTGTAAAGATTCAGCTCTATTCTTTTCTCACTATAGCTTTCCTGTAAAGCTTTGAATGTTTGCTTCCAAGATTTTTATATTTTATGAGTAAGAAGGATGTATTTCATTAACCTATCTTATTTAACCCTGTTGAGCCCCAAACTATGAAGTAGATGCCAGGGGGTCTCAAAAACTTGTGTTTTGAGACCCCCAAGGAGGAGAAATTTTTACTCCTAATCTTATCCCTCCACATAACGCTTCCCTGAATGAAATCATAAGGAGGATAAAATTATAGAAAGTTTCCTCATCTGACAGATTTAATTGACCCCTTTCACAGAACACATTTTGTTATAAATAACAGGAAAAGCGCAGCAGCGAGATTAGTGCTACTAATTTTGTTAACGATTGTGCGGTTTCACCGAGGTTGACTTGATTGGTGTGCAGTTGTTTTCAGTTGGACATGTGCAACTGACCTAATCTCCGTATGGTGCAGTTTGTGCTTTTGCAAGGCATAATAAATATAATATTCTGATTAATAATTTTATGCCACGTTCTCAAATGAACATTTTGACTTTAATTTTGCCCGATCGTCGTCGGGCAGTAGTGTGAGAGCTTTGTGCTAGCAGAGGCGTGCATTCTTCCTTTGGACATTCTTCCTTTCAAAGTTATTTTGAACTTGTGTGTGAGCAACCTTTTAACCCACTGTAATAAATTTGCTGGAGGGCTGTCAAGCGTCTGTCGCCGAAGATAGTCTGTTTTTTTTTCTTTTTCTTTCAGCAGCGTGACAATCAGTACGAATGCAGTACAGGGCTTTGTGTCCTCGCTCCGGTTCTCGTCAGAACATATACTCTTGTCTGCATTAGTTGGTCATATTAAAGGGGTTTTTGGTGTTAATTGACTGTATGAACTTTTGGTTAGTCAGATGCAAATGCAAATAGGCATTCATCTTCAATTTGTAATTTGCAATATGCATCATAACTCCTGTGGAAGGTTTGCTTTGGCTCGAGTAATGATGTCTGACTTGAAAATCACATAATTTAATCTTGTAAGTGGCTGAATTGTAGGATTTCTCAAACCCATTTAAATGTATTCTGTGTTTCCTCAGAGAACAAACCTAGAAGCTACTTTAATGAGATTCAGTATTGATTAAAATGAAGGGATTTAAGAGCCCATGGCTCCAATATTATGTGTTAGTGAGAGGCAAAGGTATGTTAACAGCTTGGAGTAGCACTTAATTTGTAGGTGAAATTAAAATAAAATGAGGTGTTTTGTGGGATGACAAACAGATGTGAATGGATGTCTTGTTTTTATTTACCGAATGGGGATCTGTCAAAGTCTGATCATAAAACATGATTGTCAAAGGGCACTATGTCACAGACAAAGGATACTTCTGAGGGCTTGATCCTCTTCAAACACATCAGGCTGGAAAAGGTTTCCAAACCATCTCTGAAAAATTTCGGCTCTGCCAATAAATCAAGCAATTAAGTGCAAAAAGTGGAAAATCAAGACCATTGTTAACTTAACAATAGGCATAGGCATCAATAAGGTAGGCATCATAAATGGACTAGTTTCACAAAGGGGTCACACCCAATACTTTTGGACATTCTATTCCTCAATGAATAAATATCCAAGCCTAATATTTTGGTTTCAGTTGTTTACATTGAAAAAACATTACTGATAAGAACATCTGCTGACGCTACAACCTTCCAAGCTGCTTGTTCTAATCTCTTCTGTTCACTAAACATTGACTAGCTGTCTCTAAATATTCCTTCACAGAGACGTAGAGAGGACCCCAGGCCGAAAGCGAACATCCCGCTCCACAGAAGACAATGCCACTTTATCACCTGTTTTGGGAAAACGACGGCGAAAAATGTAAGAAGAGACGAAGGAAAGGGAAGGAGGGGAAAAAATCAAAAAAGAAATCCCTTGCCTTCTGTATCAGCTGACTTGGAAGTACATGCACATTCCTTCTAAACATTTCTTTGTACCCTTATTAAGTTGCACTGGTAATTTTATGTTTACAACTAAATCTTCTGTTTTTTTGTTGTTGTTTTTTAGTTTTGTATTTTGCAATACTCTGGTCAATGTCCCATTTCTGTTGTTGCTGCTTGTTGTTTCTATTTTAACTCGAATCCATAGTTTGTATTATTGCATGTTTTGCTACACGATTTTAAGAGCAATAAACTGGTAGAAACATTCAATATTTTGACACAGGAATGCTTTACATATTACATCATATACTGCCTTAATGCCTTGTGGCATAAATTCAACGAGGTGCTGAAAACATTCCTCAGGGATTTTGGTCCATGTTGACATGTTGGCATCACACGATGCTGCAGATTTGTCCATGTTGTTGATTTCCAATTCTATCGGATCCCAAAGGTGGTCTATTGGATTGAGATCTGGATGTGGTGACCGGCCATTAGGCTACAGTGATCTTATTGTCATGTTCAAGAAACTAATTTGAGATAAAATGAGCTTCGTAACATGGTGCGCTATCCCGATAGAAGTGGCCGCCATAACTTTTCTACAGCCAGGGTGTGCCAAGAGAATATCCCTCACATCTTTACCCTATCACCTTCACCAGCCTGAACTGTTGATAAAAGGCAGGATGGATCCATGTTTTCATGCTGTTTACACCAAATTCTGACTCTACCATCTGTACTTTGCAGCAAAAATTGAGACTTCAGATCAGGCAAGGTTTTCCTAAGCAATTGTCATCAGCCTGTGTGAATTGTAGTCTCTTTTCTGTGCTTAGCTGACAGGAGTAGTACCTAGGTGTGTTGTTCTTCTGGTGTAGCTTATCTGCTTCAAGGTTAAATGTGTTGTGCATTCAGAGATGCATGTCTGCATTCCCTCGGTGTTAACAGTAGTTGCTTAAGTTACTGTTGATTTTCTAACGGCTCAAAGAATTCTGAAAGGAAGGGTCTGGCATCAAGGCCTTTTCACCTTGAGAACTGAATATTTCCTAATTTTCAGACCATTCTCAGTAAATTCTACAGGTGGTTGTGTGGGACAGTCCCAGCAGATCAGTAATTTCTGAAATATTCAGGCCAGCCCATCAACATGAAGTTGAACCTTAATATACCTCATTAACAAGCCAGTGTATAATGGGACTTCCAACATGACTGTCCTATATATAGTCTCTAGACGTGACTAATGGTAAATCTTTGTACACTTTGAAAGTTCAAGCATTGGATTTATATTATTTATTTTTAGCTGAGGTATCACTATTGTATTAGCACAGTTTTAATGATTCCCAGTTTTTGTTTCCCCCATCAGATAGATGGTTTGGGAATAGTTTGGGAATCTATCGCTTCCATCTTAACAATTTCCCTCGTGAGTTTCCAAATCCTGTTAGGGGCACTGTCCTGTGTGATTCCTCTGTCATTCTCAATTTTCAAAGTTTACAACACATCTGTAGCTTTTTAAATTGATTTGTTTTCGTTGAAGGAAAAATAACCAGGGTCGGTGTAACTCAATAAAGTCAGTGCTCGCAGAAACCCGAGGTCAAGGCAAGAGAGAGTGTAAACACTTAAGAAGAGAAGGTGGTGTTTATGTGCACATGCATGGGAGAGTTAGCAGGGAAACATTTGGGAGCTGACCTTGATTGAAAACAGAGCTAGCCCGGAGTCAGACACATGGTTCTTCCGAGTCAACCGTCTCACCCCTCAGACAAAGCAGAGACACGGCCAGACATCATTAGGCTCCGGCTGAATGGAGGGAAATGAGCACTAAGCCACACATGCCTTATCTCACTGCATCCTTATTCTTTCCTTACAATGATGCATTTTGTCATTGGGTTAATTAGCATGAGAGCAACTTCTCTTTCAAATAACAGGAGAGCACTGAGAGGCTTTTGATCTCAGCCTCGATTCAAGAAGCAGTGAAGCAGGTAGTGATCTCATTGATCACATTGTACCCATTGTGTCTGGCAAAGATCCAGACACCTCACCTGAATGACAGTCCCCTTACTTGCCTGTGCCTTGACAGCAATGTCGAACGGGATATTTGTCATCTATCTAACAGAAGGTGAAAGAGATTTAAAGGCTCATAAATATGCAGTAAATATTATGATGTCCCTCTCAGGTCCCAATCCACATTATATTCACTCAAAATGACCTTTGAGTGGCTTTTGTAACTGTCGAGGTCCCATCAAATCACTTAAGGATAACCAATCTTAATGTCATGGTTACAGATCAGTCTGAATTTAAGGCAGCTCCTCTACAGGGACACATTAATCCTCAGTGCTCTGCATAAACCTCTCCACCTCTGACTGTAGCTCACTTTAGGCTCATCTTTGATAACAAAAAATTATCCATGTTTAGTACATTTCTGGTGAAAATTCAAAATTTGTTAAGTTGAAATGGGTATAATTATTATTTTCACTGTATGTTATATGAGTCTCACTGATGTAAATACAGTTTCTTTGGCATAAGTCCTTCATCCTTTTTTGTACTTACTTGATTCTCATATCTGCCATCCAAAATGATCTCTGTCAGTGTGCTAATAAATTTTGTGATGGAGTTTCTTGATTCAAAGCAAAAGGAAGCTGGTAGAATGTCAGAGTTTTTTGATGGAGCCTTTAACAACATGTGAGGATGATTCCTGTTTGGTCTTGGGTTAAGGTAGATGAAGAAGCATTTGCTCCTTCCTAATTTCTTGTTTCATGTTACGTGCATCATCAAACAGATTTTAAAATTAGACAATGATAACCAGAAATACAAAATGCAGTTTTTCAAAGATGATTTTATTTATTAAGGGGAAAAAACGCTATCCAAACTTACCTGGCCCTTTGTGTAACAGTAATTGCTCTCTAAACCTAATAGCTGGTTGTGCCACTCTTGGCAGCAAGAACTGCAATTAAGCTTTTGTGATAACTGGCAATTAGTCGCTCACAGTGGTGCAAAGGAATTTTTCTCCATTCTTCTTTGCAGAATTGTTTCAGGTTGCTTGAAGAAGCTATGTGGCTCTGTCCTTCTGTTGATCCACCAACCACAGGAGGGGGCATATGTGACAGTCAGAGGTGGAGGTCCTGGCCTTCTGATTCCTGGCTTCCAAACCTCTCTGATAGGGAAGCAGCTGGAGCTGGTGCATGTGGTTCAGAAATACTGTCTAGATAGTCGTGCTTACCACTACGCAGAGCTCACGCTCTGGTGAGGGGCTGGGTTCTGTTCCAGTCTGGAGTTTCCCCTGGTGAGAGAGGGTGGGCGCGGGTATATTTGTATCCTGGTTTGCTTCCTGCATGTTGGAGTTTTTCCCGGCGAATGAGAGGGTTGCTTCCCTGCACCTTTAGGAGGGGGAACGGGCCCGTCATTTGTGTCTGTGTGCCAAATGACGGTTCACTGGGTGGGATGCTGGAGAGTGCATCTAGAAACTCCATTGTTTTGCTTGGGGACTTCAATGGTCACATGGGCAACACCAGTGTGATATGAAAGGGTGTGTTAGGGAGAAACAGCCTGCCTGATCTGACCCTTAGTGGTGTTTTGTTATTGGAGTATGAAGAACACCATATTTGAGCATAAGGGTCTTGTGCAAATGGCACAAGAAAACCCTAGGTTGCAGGCAATGGTTTTTGGCCATGTCTTGGATACTGGGGTAAAGAAAAGGACTGAGCTGTCAGCTGATCACCAACTGGTGGTTAGTTAGATCAGGTGATGGGGACAGACCTGGTGTACCAAAACATAGTGAGGGTGCGCTGGGAACGTCTAGCGGAGGCCCCACTCTGCAACATATTCAATTCCCACCTGTTGCAGCGCTTTGATTGCATTCTGAGGAAAGATGAGGACATTTTCGTCGGAGTGGACCATGCTCAACACCTCTATTGCTGAAGCTGCTGCAAAGGGGCTGCAGCCACAAAGTAGTTCCCAAAACAAGATGTTGAAAGCCAGAGGTGAAGGATGCTGTCAAACTGAAGGAGTCTTATCAAGCTTAGTTAGCCTTGGTTAGGCAGTGTAGTGTGGGAGGAGTTTGGTACTTCATCAGATTTTTAGATTTGACAGTTATTTATACTGCAAGAGCTTTGACCTTTTTAAATCTCTTACAGGTACTGCAAACCATTAGAGACTTGCAGTACATCTTCCAATGTTCCTGTCACTACTATGTGATTGTTTTTTATTTCTATTTCAAACATTAAAAAATAGCATGATGAAGTCAATGAAGTCACTTTTTCCCATTTGTTCTAATAAAGAACACAAATGTAAACAATAGCTTTGGCAGGATTATTGTATATGTTTGACTTGTCAGTTACAGGCTACATAGAAATTTGAACACGGAGAACTGCAATTTATTGAAATACAAACAACAGTTGAAGCTTGGTCAAACATTTTTTTTTTAAAGTTTAAATCCTACAGTTTAACTCTCAGTATAGCTCTACTGAGAGTTAAACTGTAGTCCAGACATTACAAGATAGTGAAAACCTTTCAAAATACAATATCTGTGCTTTGAGTGGAGCAGACCTGTAAGCAGACTTAAATGATTCATAACAAGAGGGAACATGGAGCAATTTCCAAGAACTACAAGGAAGAACCTTCAGCTTCAAAGTTCCTCACTGACCTTAAAGCAACAGCTTGACTGTAAAATCATGTACATGATTCCCACTTGTATTATATTTCCAAAGCTTTCAATGACCTCTCGTGGCTGTCTTTAGGGGATGAAGTTAACCAATCTCCATGACAACTCAGTTTTGTATTGTCTCAAGAGTATTCTTGACATTTACTTGAAAGTTTCCAAAGAGGACTTGTGGGAAGAAATGAATTACTTAAATTACTTTACGAAACCTGAAATTGATATTTGATGGTATATGAAGTACACCCAGTAAAAATGTGAAATCTACAGTCCAATTTGGGCACAGCACGGATTTCCAATTCAAAATCAGATGAATGTTCAAACGTTTTCTGCAGTCAAATTACTCCAAATTTGAGGTAATCAATACCAGCATTACTGATCTCTGCTTCAGTCTGGTTTACTTATGAAAAAGGGAAGTAGTTAGAGGGAAGAGGGAAGTATAGAAGTAGTAGCTAGTAGTTATTTTTTACTCTTTACTGTCGGTTGATGCTCAGGTGGCTAAAGTGGTGGATGCTCTAGTTTACCCACCAGAGACAGTTAAGAAAGATCATGTCTTAGATATTCACTAATGACTTAGAAAAGCATCATCCATGCTTTCATCTCTTGCAGTATCGACTAGTTCAGAGCACTTTGCTTTCAGATCAGCAGGTGAAATATCCAAAGTCTGCAGTTGGTCTGAAACACTGCGGTCAGCCTTGTAACATGTACTGAAAGAATCAGCCCAAATACACGAATCTTCGCTGTCCTTCAGTGGGAATCTGGGAATGTTAGAAATGGTTTTACGATATTACTGCTGGTTTTTAAAGGCTTAAATGATCGTTTAACTCCCCCTGTAAGTCTGGTTACTACTTTAGATCATTTGTAAGACCCCTTTTTGTGATTCGTGATTCTCTACTTGGCCCTAAACTTAGGAATTTGTTAACGGAGTCCCTCATCTGTGGAATTCTCTACTTGGAGAGCTCAGGCAGGCACACTCAGAGTTGTTGTTGTTTACTACAGACTTGTTGCTCGTTTTTTAGTGGAGAGAACAAACAGCGTTGGTCAATGCATTTATGCATTTAACAAAATACATGCTGGTCTGTGATAAATCTCTCATGATATTATGTGATAGAAATTAATATTACCTATGTTTCTGGTTAAAATGATTTAGTAGTTTAGTATACCAGACAGACTCTGGTCGTTCCTAAATGCCAAAAAAAGCCATATATGGATAATGAGAAGGTGCCCCTACCCCTAAAGTGTCAGTCAACAGCCCAACTAGGAAACACAACTTTTAAATCCAATAACATGTGCTTGAAGTGTAGAAAAAGGGGGTTTATCAAAAATGTCGCATTAGAAATTACAGCCATTTTTATACATAGTCATTTTTCAGAGGATTTTCAGAGGTTCAAAAGTAATTGGACAATTGACAAGCCGTTTCGTGGCCAGAAGAGACGTGTCCTCTCCCTATTCCATGAAAATTAAGCAGATAAAAAGTCTGACGTTCGTTTGATTTTGGTAGGTCTTCACTAGACCTGTCGATATTAAGTCCAAAGAGATGTCAATGTGAGTGCAGGAGTCCAGCATTAGGCTGAATAACAAAAAAATACAACTATCAGAAAGATAGGAAAAACTTTAGGAGTGGCCAAATAAGTAATCTGATACATAGTTTTTTATTAAAAAAGAAGAATGCTTTGGCAAACATCAAAAAGCCTGAAAGACCACAGAAGCCAGCTAAAGCTGCAACATTATTTTTATGGTTAAGAAAAACAACTTTACAGCATCTATGTGAAAAACACTTGATGAGTTAGCGGTATCTAAAACAATCAAGGGATGCCTTCATAAATGTAAATACAGAGAAACTGCAAGATGGAAATCACTGGTTATGAATGGTATTGACACGTACAGCTGGTAGTGGATACTGATGATGTGAGTGCTACTAGAAGTAGCAGGATGAATTATGATGTGTACAGAGTTATACGATCTAGGTTCAGCCAAATTCTGCAAAACAGATCGGATGGCACTTCAAAGTGCAAATAAATAATGGCCCAAAACATGCTGTAAAAGTAACCAAAAAGTTTTTCAAGGCAAAGAAATTGGATATTCTTGAATGCCCAAGTCAGTTACCAGGTCTCCACCAAACAGAGAGATTTTCTAAAAACTGAAGATAAAACTGAATACTGAAAGACCCAGAATCAGATAGCAACCGAAGGTAGTTGCAGTCAAGACCTGGCATTTCATCTCAAAATAGGAAGCAGGATTTGGTGCCGTTTATGGGTTCTGGACTTCAGAAAACCACTGAGTGACATAGGTCACTTGAGGCAACTGCTGCTGTTATTTGGCGCTATATAAATAAAATTTAATCGAAGGAACTCAGTTGAATTGCAATGATTTTCATCCAACTCTTATAAACAATCCCAATTAAAATTGTCAGTTTATCCAAATACTTTTGAGCCTCTAAAAATGGCCGTAATTCTAAAACAGTTTATTCAATACTTTTTTTAAGCCCCTTGAAATTACCACTAAAAATATGCACTTCAGTCACATCTTCATTTTGTGGATTTAAAATCCTCTGCGGTGGTGTACAGAGGCAAAACTACAGAAACAAGTCAGAATTCTGAATTTTTCTCTCAATTCTGGGGTGGAAAAAGACGCATTTTTTTCCACTGGTCCTAATCTGCTTCCATACAAAATTTAAAAAATTGTGTTGGTTACCAAAATTTATCGACCTATCTATTAAACAATCATGTTGAATGGCTGTCTACTTGTTACTGTAGAAAGTGTGAAAAGAAAGACTCACTGATAATTATGACGTAGTCAAACCATTAATGAATGAATAATACAAGATCGAAGGCTGTAAAATTGAGTTTCCTTCAAAAGAGTAATTTTGGGCCTGGGTAGATCAAGAGCACAGTATTAGTGTACTAGTGTGACCCACCCAAGCATTCAACTGTGTATCGTGAGCCTGGCCAAGATGAGGCTGTGTTGCTGTAGATTCGTGTTCCTTCAAATCTAATCATAATCACACTTTACTTAAAGCAACCAGCAATAGACCTCTGATTGTTTTCTACCTTTTTTCAAATAGGAAATTAAGACCTGAATGCAATCGATTACCTAGTCAGATGAAACACCAGCAGCAATGACAACAGACTCAGATATCCAGGAAGTGTTCTTGTGTCTTGACAGCATCTAATATAATCAGCAGTTTGTTCAACACTTTTTGTTGTTGTTGTTGTTTGTTCTTTAACTCTGTTTTGGTTTGGTTGTTGCTGGTGTTTCCAGCATCATTGGGGTGTTCTCGAATAAGATCAAAATGAATTTTACCACTGAAATGTGATTCTTAATTCATTAAAAACAATGCAAAACACTGAAGCCTAATTTGTTTTTGTTATCTTGTAAACTGTGAGCTGTTTGAGAGGAAACTGAAAATCCTGTTCAGTCTTTCATTTACTTGTCTGGAACAACAATGGCAGGCTCAGGCTTATCATTTAACACAAAAAGTACTGACAGATTAAATTGCAGTCATTTACAGTACTGAATAGCGTCTTTGAGACTTGCTGACAGGAACCTATTCCTTAGTATAATAAAGTGGAGGTGGCACAGAAGCTAAAAAAGATAAAACACCAGAAAGCTATAGCCTTTAGAGAAGTCATGACATGCGATTGTTTGTCTTAACAGGACAATTTCTATTTAAATAAGTACATTTTCCATTATTGCACACGGCCAACAGTATTCTTGTGGGCTCTGTGACAACACTGTTGCTTCTTCTCTGTTTCAATTCTTTCACATCTTTTCTTCTTATAGTATGAGTGTAAAATAGCTATCTCAGCTTTTAACATAAATTCAAATGGTAAACCTTTAGTGTCACATAAGTTACATAAGGTATAAAATGCTAACTGCATGCCTTTGTTTCCTATACCAGATGGAAACATGACAGTTCATTTAAATGTTCTCCAGGTAATAGGAGAATGGCATCTGGTCCCATCCCAGCAAAGGTATGTTCAAAGGATTTAACGCAGGCTGACAGATGCTGGATCCAAACAAACACACAATAAGTCCATTATACAGTAAATGCAATCTGTTTATTACGAGTTCAAGAGGAAGGCACAAACTGTGCTTCCAGCTACAGAGTGCTACAGAGACACACACAAGCAGATGACAGTAGGATATTTGCTACTGTATATGCAAATGTTTAGCAAGCCTGCTTAACATTCAGGCTTATGTGGGTTTGTGCAGATGATCAAATTAATTTGCTCCATCAATAGCCTGTATCATATTTAGAGATGTGTCAAGGTTTGCACAAAAATAC
Source organism: Pelvicachromis taeniatus (assembly GCA_015108175.1). NCBI lineage: Eukaryota > Metazoa > Chordata > Actinopteri > Cichliformes > Cichlidae > Pelvicachromis > Pelvicachromis taeniatus. The sequence goes on from VURO01013348.1 coordinate 11,865, forward strand.
TGTTGTACTGAGAATAATAAGAGACTTGCATAAATACTCAGAGGATATTTCATACCGAATTACAATCACGCAGTCGTACTTCATAATCAGATCCCTTTGAATCAGCTTACCTTTACCACGTGCGTTTACTCTAAACAGGGATTGTATAAGTAGCATTCATTTGCCATAAGACGTGTTTGCAATTTCAATGAGGCTTCTCCTGACAAAACTCGCTTTAGTTTAGCACTTGGATAAAAGAGGTGGGCAAGGTGACACATACGCTGAGATTCTCCATGAGACTGAAATTATGTAAGATTTTTAGGCCTTAAGTGATCACGCTTCTGCTTCCATGTGCTCCATGAGTGCTTTATTGATTCCTGTTTCTCTGCTTGTGCCCAAATCTGACCGGGCATTTTCTGTCTGATACCCTCAGCTGTGGAACTCATGTCAGGTTGGCACATGAAGATTTGATTACCACACATTTACTGCTTGTTTAGTGGGAACAACAGACCATTTATAGAACAGACCATAACAGAATTAAGTGACATGATTGAAGGTTTTTCTTGGCAATTAAAGCAATCTTATCGTTTCTTCTAGACCTGCTGTTACATGTTTGGAGGCAGCAGGCGATATCTGCAGCCAAGCTTTGTGATATAAGACTCTCTCCAGTTAGTGCCCAGCATGTAAATGAAAAGGAGAAAAGTGGACAACTTTCTTTTTGTGTTGTTATTGTTGTTAATAGCTTTCTTAACTTTGAGAGATGTGAATGGGTCCCTCAGCAGCAGGCTGTGTAATGACTTGTGAGACTTTTTTTTTATTGCTTGAAATTGAAAACAAACATTACACAGAGCTTGAGTGTCATTGGGTAAATTTAATAACCATCTGTACCAGTTCTGTTGTACTCGGGCTGACTTTGTTCGACCTCAGTGGAGAAAAGCAAGCAAAAAGAAGAATTTCACACATCAATAGACAATATACATTAATTTCCTTTGGTGTGTCTAAGCCACATTTAAACTTCACGGTTTTTGTGGTTTTAAAATTTCATAATTCCAAGCTGCTGCTTGTTGCCATGTTGAGAGATTTCAGCCAAAACAGGGTGAATGAGGTCAATGAGGCAGATGAGAGGTTAATTAGGTGAAATAAATTTTTTGGACTATTTAAAAAAACTTTAAACATTTTTAAGTCTCGTTATAATAATTATTATTTTGAAACAAACTCCCCCTGCCCTTATTAATTGAATTTTAGATGGCATGAAATCCTTTAGCGTTTAGATTGGTGATGTTCACTGATCCAGGGACTGGACACGTTGGCAGAAAAGCATCTATAAACGTAATACTGATGTGTACAGTATGAACTTTCACTCGCTGCCATTTTCTTTTAGGTGCGACTTGTCATTAAAGCCAATCACATGGCAGCAACTCAGTGCCTTTCAGCACGCAGACATGGTCAAAACAACCTGTTTAAGTTTGAACTGATCATCAAAATGATCATAAAAGATTTTTTAAGTGACTTTGAATGTTTATATTGTTGATTCTTGGTGCCAGACGGGCTGGCCTGGCTGGAGTATCTCAGACTCCACACTGAGGTTTTTAGAGAATGGTCCAAAAATGAAAAAATATCCAGTGAGAAATGAAAATACCTTGTTGATGCCAGATGTCAGAGGAAAATGTCCACACTGCAAGGAAGGCAACAGTACCTCAAATAACCACTTGTTACAACAAAGGTATGCAGAAGAGCATCTCTGAATGCAGAATACCTCGAAGCTTGAAGCAGACAGGCTGCAGCAGCAGAAGTCCACACCGGGTGGCACTCCTGTCAGCTAAGAAAAGGAAACAGGGGCTACAATTCATACATGCTCACTAAAATTGGACATTAGAAGATTGGAAAAATGTTGTTGAGTCTTGATTTCTCCTGCAACATTCAGATGATAGGGTCGGAATTTGGCTTAAACAACAGCATTGACCCATCTACTGTATCAACAGTCTATGTAGATGGTGGTGGTGTAATAGTATCATTTGGGCCCCTTAGTACTAACTGAGCACAGCCTGAATATAGCTGTTGACCATGTCCAACCCTTTATGACCACAGTGTTCACATCTTTTGGTGGCTACTTTGTGGAGGATAAAACACCATATCACAAAGTTCAAATAATCTCAAACTTGTTTCTTGGTCTCCACAGTCGTTAGATCTTAATCCAATAAAGTGACTTTGGGATTAGTGGAACATTTACATCATGGATGTGTAGCCGACAAATCGCCAGCAACTGTATGGTGCTACCATATCACCATGGACCAAAATCTCTGACAAATGTTTTTAGCACCCTGTTGAACCAACAGAATCAAACCATTTCTAAAGGCATAAGGTGTAGCCATTTGGCAATACATGAATTTCAGACCTGACTGTGTGAAAAACAAGTCAAATTTTTAACATCCATCCATCCATGCATTCACTTCCGCTTATCCTTTTCAGGGTCGCGGGGGTGCTGGAGCCTATCCCAGCTGTCTTAGGGCGAGAGGCGGGGTACACCCTCCACAGGTTGCCAGTCTGTCGCAGGGCTAACACATAGACAGAGACAACCATTTGCACTCATATTCAGTCCCGCATTCACACCTATGGGCAATTTAGTGTGTCCAATGAACCTAACGTAACAATTTTTAACATAAAAGATGAAAACACATATTTTTTACTCAATCAATTTTAAGGGGATGGTTAAATAGTAATAAAGTAAAATAAAATAAAATAAGGGAACTTCATTTATACAGCGCTTTTCAGAAAAGACATGCAAATACTTGAAAGTGCTTAATTGACAAGGCACTTTATTTATACTGCTTAGTTACTGGTGCTCTTGTGACCAGTACAAACTGGTTGATAACTGAATATTCCTAATGGAAAATCACATATTACCATTATCCAGGTGAACTCCATTATACTGTAGAGTGCATTTGAAGTAGCACAATCCATTAACAAGGAAAACAAATGATAATTAACTTAATTTATGTAATAACTTTTCTAAATATGTTACAACATGCATTTTTAGATAGAAGATGCACAAGATCTTTTAAACACTTTAGCAAATTAGCATTGGAGATTAAATTAGACAGGCGGCCAAAACATTTATGATCACATCTCCATTGCCTCCAGCAGAACATGACATACTAAAATTTGTCACACTGCTGGCGTTCTCCATTATCTTCCTGATGTTATTAGGTCTTGATTAGCACTCTATTTCATATTTATTTTTAATGTGAGAGGTTACAGCTCTGTAATTCCATTTGTACAACATGATTGTGCTCTAAAATTTAATCTGTCAGTGTCTGGACCAGATCTGGACAATGTATGGCCTCTAGGCCACATCCAGCCCTTTGGTTGTCCCTGGCTGGTGAGGTCAATGGGAAAGTAGGATTCAAACATAAATATCCATCATAGTTTGAATCACCATTAGGAGACTAAATATGCAGAGAAATAAAAGAAGTTGACTGATGCTGAGTGGTAACAGACACCTGAACCTTTGCTAGTAAAGCTGCAAAAGCAATAAGGACTTTTTTTGTTACTAAGCTTCACATATCCAGGGATGGATTAGTCAAGATTAACCATAAGACTAGCCATAAATTCAGAAAAACTAGTAAGTGCCACCACACTGAAATATGCACATATGTACCTTCAGTACTGACAGTCATCTTAGATGATGTGTGGACGTGCTGCAGCTGTGTTTAGTCGCGTGATGAACTTATCTTATGAACTATTCAATGATTTTATTTTGATATTTCCTTTTTTTTTTTCTTGTCCCAGGTCAAATCACATTTTGGTTATTTGAGCAGGTTTAGAGTGAAGATAAGTTGGAAAACAGTAGACATGAAGCCATACAAGGAAGTAAAGCAGCTCTGCAGTACCTCCTATGTCACATTCCTGTTGTGTTATCTCACCGAGCGGGAGATAAAACCAACAAGAGAGGGTAACTGGAGAGAGAACTGAGGTTCCAATGACAGCCATGCAATATCAGAGAGATCTGAGCTTAAGAATGAACAACTCCCATCTAATAAAATCTTGTTAATTTTTATGATTGTTCATTACATTATAAACTTATAATTGGGATGAGTACTTTAGCGTTTTTTAAATTATTTTTTCTACGCCTGTGTTTGTTGCTCATTAGATTTTTCATTGATACACTACTCACCTACCTGACAGCTTACTGTGCATATGTGTCCAAAATCCTTTTTAAATAGGATAAATTTGGAATAATCAGGGCTTATGTTACTGCTTGTATTCTGGCCAAACTAAGCATTTGGGGGAGACGGGCCTTGGTAAGAACAGACCAAGTAACAAACTGTAACTTTGGGAGACCTGAATAAATCCTTGGTTGAGATGTGAGAAATCCCTTTAAGTACTACCATCAATGCTCTAATCTCTAATCTGGTCCACTGAGATATTTTCTGGTTTGATGAATCCATGATTGAACTTTTTGGCCTCAACTCTGAAGCTTGTGTATAGACAAAACTTAGTATCAATTAACAGTATTCTTAATAGCAGGAATACCCTTGTAAAGGTGACGCATGATGGTGGCAGCATCATTTTGTGTGTTTTGTGGTGGTCTGGTCAGGGTTAGTACAGTACACCAATATGAAAACATATTCAAGAGTGATAAAGTTTCAGCTTCTGACATAATAAAGACTCAAAGCATGCTGATGAAGCAATATGGTAAAGAAAACTAAGTGCTTAGTTCTTAGCTTTTTCCCTGGCATTGTGTTCAGTGGCAGCAGCTCCTGTTGTTGTTTTTTCATTTTAAATGGTAAACGGACTGGTTCTTACATAATGCTTTTTATCTTGTACTTAAACACTCAAAGCACTTTATGCTATACACCTCATTCACCTATTCGTACAAGAACTTTTTCTATGTCTAAGTGCTTTCTACATACATTTACACTGCAATATATGCATTGGGTACAAACTATGGTCTCAGTATTTTGCTCAAGGACACATTGACACACAGAAATTAAACCAGTAACCTTCAGTTTATTAGACGACTTGCTCTACCTCCTGATCACACAGATTAATGACACAAAGTTGATCTTGCGTGCTGTGTGGAAGAGACACGCCTGCTTTTCATTTTGTAAGTCTTGTCAAATGTTGCAAGTCTACTTTCTGCTTATTCGCATACTCTTGAAAACAGAGATTCTCACCAACTGATCACACCGGCAGTTCTAGTGCCCAGAGCGAGGCTTTTAATCCTGGAAAACCTGCAAGGAGACCACGGGATTGCCTAAGAGGAGGAAATAAAACGCATCTGTTCCAACAATCATCATGGGAAATGTGAAGTCCTTGGACAGCGAGATGGATGAGCCTGGTGAGCAGATTAAGACCCAGAGAGAATAATGAATGTAGTTTGATTTCACGGAGCCACACTCACTTCCTCAAACCACAGTGTGACTTTTCCTGGCAGACAGGGAAATTAATCTTGGTGGTAAGAATTAACACTGGGTTTACAGTATTTAAGTAAGTGGTTTGATCTTGGTAATGTTAGTTATGGCCTGAGTGTTGAACTGCTAGCTCTGGGAATTTGTCCATCTTACCTGCAAAGGGAATTTTTGCCCCGTCATTGCTGTTGTTGTTTGACTCCAGTTGCTCCATCATTCCTCCATCAGCTGCTGCAGAAGTCATCCAAATGACTGTGGGTGAATGCAAACCACCCAACGCACCACTTACTGGATAGGCAGCACAACACTTTGCCTTTTTGTCTGCTTCAAACCACAACATCCGTATTTAGTAAGAGTTTATTTATAGGGCTTTTTTTCTATTTGTCCAGGGTTTGATTTATTGAGCTCTTCACTCTTTTTCTATCTTTATTTTATTGAGCTCTTTAATGTTTTTAATTTATTCTGTTTTCTATTTGAATTTATTTTGTTTAGATACCTGCTTTGTTATGTTTTGACTGCTGTAACACAATAATTTCCCAACTTTTATGATAACTCGACCACGTCTTATCTTGAGTGACCAAAGCCCTGCCTTGAATGCAATCAAACTTCACTTGAGATGCCTCAAAATGTCTTCCTTTATCTCCTTACTCAGCATGGTATTAAATATTTAGTTAAACATTAACTTTAAAGTTTAGTCTAATGAAGTGTAAGGGATCATAATTTGGATACTGGTATTTGATTTAGTAATTTTAAGATGCTGGACAGTAGCTGATACTGGTGCATTTCTAGAAAATACTGTCAGAAGGTGTGGAAAATTTGACTCTAGCCTGTTATCGCTGCTATGCAATGCTGCCACTGCACTTGTCACATAGTAAATGAGTAAATTAAATAAGTTTCCAATACATTCTAATTGCCTTTGTGTCATTGTGGGGTAATGAGTGAAGATTAGTAATAGAAACTGTGGCGTTTCACAATAACAAACTGTGTCAAAAAGTAAATGGGTCTGACTATTCTATCTATTTATCAAGTACAGCTAGCTGCCATGGAGAAATCAGTTTGGGTCGCTGGATAATCTGCTGTAATGCTTGTTGAAATGCTCCTTCATTGAATTGCTAATACATAAATAAAGGGGGAATTTGAGGGTCAACTGTTAACTGTTTTCCATCTATGTTTTCCTCTAAGGATGTGTCATTGTTGTTTAGTGTTTATCAAGTTTATCACGATCCATTCATCCCCTGAACCATCATGCCACATCTTTACAAATCACATCAGCCTGCTGTAACATATGCCTGAGAATGTCTCTTAACTACTCCCAGGTCCAGTTTGCTGTTTGCTGGCACTGGAATAAGTTTCAATAGAGACCAGAATTGGACAATTTCATTTCTATCTATTTCCTTCCAGGTCTCCCTTTTCTTCCCGGCACACATACAACTGTTTCTCAGCAAGAAAAAAAAAATGTCAGTGCTTCTACACTGCTTTTTTTTTCATGTAAAGTTTCTCTGTACTTATTCTCACCAGCTTTCACTTCTGTTTTGCCTGTTTTGTCTTTTTCCTGACTGTCAGAACTTGTTCTTAAAGGATTGTCTGATATTATGCAAAGGCTGCGTTGAACTAGAGGTCAAAAAAAGCAAACACAGAGAAACCAAGCAGGAAATTGCAAACGCCAAACGAACAATATACGCTTTTTGGGGTTAAAGCCCTGTGCATGAAGGTCACAAGAATGTTTTAGTTTTACCATTCCTTTCAATGGCTAACACTGTCCCATTTTTCCTATTACGGTGATGTTTTTCACACTTGTGGAAATATTACTTTGATGAGTGGCTTTACAAAATCAGGAAGGCGATCATGTAAACACACAAGCATCACCGTAACTGAAGCTGATATCTGCTACACTGTTACTACAAACTCAAGTGATTAAATTTCACTTTGAAATGAATCATTAAAATGGAATTATTGGTACTATCAGCATTTGGGGAAAAGGCAGTATCCTGGTGACTTTTTATTTGTTTAATACTGATAATATCTTTAGTGATATTTTATTTATTTATTTATCTGTTTTAGATACTTTACATGATCATGCAAGCGCCGGCCAAATGGTTACATTTTATGCAGTGGTCAGATATCAGATTAACCACTGAAAACCACTGAGAGAAATGAGTGCAGGACAAAGCAAGTGAAAACCTGCAGCAGTGGAAGAGCCCGAAGGCAAACAACTGTAGAGCATATGCAGTGTAAATGAATAATATGAAAGAAAGTAAACAACGCAGGCAGTTAAAGAGTGACAGTTTCAAATCCCATTAATTCACAGATAACATAGGTGAAACCACTGGGAGCACAATCTGTCATCACAAAAAAAAAAAAGCCAGCTTCCACTTTTCACGGATCACTTCACGTATACTTTGTTCTTAGGTTTCCTCTTGATTGCTTTTTCCGGGTACCAGCCTTATGTTGTTCACAGCACAGAAGCTTCTGGGGCTCGCAGTAAAAAGCTTTCTCCTTATTCTTAACTAGCTGTTGTTGTACCTGAGCATAGCTGGCCGTCTCATACTGTACTTCCTGTCTATGACATTACACAGGAAACGTAAAAAATTTTCATTGGCTCTAGCAAGTTTCTTGCTAGAGCCAATGAAATATTACAGTGTAAGAATGTGTTGGCTTGTGCCTCCCTTTCTACAAGTTAGGTGATTTAAAGCGCAAAGCTACCTTATGTTTCTTTTCCAAGAGTTCTAAATCAATAAGATAAATAGAGATGATGAGACATGACCTGGCTAAATTTCCACCACTTTGACAGAGAAGAGATTTACAGGTAATTCAGTGCGATCGTCTGAGCAGCTGTGGTGATTCATCTGTAATGTTTAATTGTGCAATTATGTAATCGATGTGGTGAGTAAGCTACAGATTTGAAAAACTAAAATGCCCCTCTCTTTACAGTCTTGGTAGGTAGAGGTCAGGACAAAAACACTTGTTTTAGACATTCTTTCTCCGGAGTTGTGCACCCTGTACTATTGTTTGCCTTTCGTACATACTCCAGCTGCGTAATCCCTGTCTATCACATTATTTCAGGGATAAAGACCTGAGGTGAGACATGCTCTGACTACTGATGTATCCCCGCAATGCCAGCACAGAACAAAGCAGCTTTGCAGTTGTAGGAAGCACATCTGTCCTTCCAAGGGGCAGCATTTCATTTGCTTTCTTCTCATCTGCCAAGATGCCACAAACAATCTTATTTGTTACTGTTGCCAGTCGACGCGCCGCGGGTGCGAGAGTGATCCATTTCCAAGCTGCCGTACGAGGATGCTGCGAGACTTAGAAAACGGCAAACTTACACAGAATGTTAACATTACCTGATTTAGAAGTTCAACAACAACATGAAGTTTTGTTTACTCGGATCACTTTTGAATAAGCAAATCTGATGTTAATAATGTAAGAGGTTGTCCAACAGGTGTAGAGAAGGCAGCTAAAGGGAAAGAGTGAAAGACTGAAGGGAAAGAGTCTAACTAAATCACAGCTCATTGCTTTTCTAGGCTGCTGACATTTTGACAAAGTTGATTTTATTAACTTGTGTGCTGCCATTTCCATAACCCTCCAGTCATTCCCCACCCACTCCCACCCCGATGTGTCCCTGAATGATCTATGTTGAAGCGTGAAATGGATAGAGAATGAAATGTGTTTATTAGAGCCGCATCACACTTTCAGTTGTCAAGGGGATTGTAAATAGGATAATGCAATTGAAGGGAAGGAAAAACATCAGCTCTGCTTTAATATGTGCAGAAAATTGTGCGTATAATCATTTCAATGGCTTGTAAATTAAATGGTTCCTTGGAGACAGTACACAGTGTTCATGTTGTCAAATCTATTATCAGCAAGAGGGTTGTCACAGGGGGGCAACTACATAATCCTGTGTGCTATGAGATTACAGCTGTCCACAGTTACCCCGCGTGTTATTGACTGTACTCTCTGTTCTGTCGACCTGCTTCATCATGCAGTAAGACCGAGGGAGATGCACATAAACATGATGCATTCTATGCTCCCTGGTCAGAAAGATGCTTTGCAGACACTGATGCCATTTATACCCATAAGCTCCCACATATGACACTCTTGAAGCTGATGCATTAAAGTGAATGCGCTATTCTTCATATGATGGTCTGTGTTGATTTAGTCACAGATTTATTATGGCTAACAAGGTTTCCTTTAAGTCCTGTTTCCCTTCTACTTGTCTGCTATATGCATCCCATCTTAACTGTTGCAGTTCATCCATAATGCATGCTAATGCAATATAAAATTTACGGCTGCATCGCCTTCCACTGCCCGGCAGACATCCTTTAGTCTTTTTGAAAGATATGATTATTAATCTGTGGAATTTCTGGGACTTGGGAGATATTCTTATCCCTTCACTTTTCATATTTATTTAGAGCCTCATTTACTTTTCACTTATACAGGACTCTGACTGTTAAATGTTGCTTTGCTCACTTTGTAGTGTCCTGTCTAGAAATGAGAAAGTGCTTATAGCAAAGTAAAGTAATTTGCTCGCTCATTTAGTGTCTCTTAGCATTAAATCCTTGTTTTCAAATTAACTTCATTTGTCTTCAATAGAGTTTTTCTGTAATTCCTACAAAGTAGGGCCAAAACAGCTGCCTCTGAGTATAAGTTGATAGTAACATTTTAATTGCAGTGTAGTGGATGAGCATATTGTGTGTTTTCTGGAATGACAATAAAGGCAATTTCATGTCTGACTTCTGTTTTGTTATATACCTTTGCCCCTAAGCTGAGACATTGGGAGAGAAGCCTGCAGGTAGAGATATTTGCTGTTTGCCATTCAGCTGCAGACAGACAGCAATGAAGTGACTCAACATCATGGCCAGCAAGACGGTTGTCACAGGGGGGCAACTACATAAGAACATATGAAACAATACATACTAACAAGATTAAATGTAAGTGGATAGTTGTTTACTAAAGCAACAAAAATCAGGTTCCAGGGGAAGCAAAATCTTTAAAACTGTTCCCCAAACCTACAGCTTTGTTTACACCATCCTGTCTGTATAAACCCCTGCTTATTAAACACCCCAAGGACCCATTCTGCCACTCATTTTTTTCTAGTCTCAGTGCATTTCACTCTGTAAAGTCTTCATATACTTCTCCATCGACCATCTACAAGCTAAGAAGCGTCACTTTTTATTCACATCCATTAAAGTTCAATTTATCCATTTAATGTGAGTTCAAACTTTCTGAAAGAACAGAGTACTCGAGGAGTATGTGACAGATGTTGTCAGTTGCCTTCATCTCGTCTGGGTAGTGTAATACTGTAGACAGCAGTTGTTACTGAATATGAATAATTGACTATATGTTTTTAAGCTGTTCTGGAGAAGAAAAAAATATGAATTCAGAATGTAAAAAAGCAAATTATTCATGCGTTTGCATTCAGAGCTGGACACACTTATGAAATCATGCCATCAGCTCTCCAAACTGCGTTGTATCTTAACCTCTGTGGAACTAATTAGGACCTCACATTACACTTGCCTGAAAGTATTTCCTTTCCCAGGTGGCAACTCCAAACCAATTCTGCAAGTCAGATTTATAAACAAAACAGCCAATACAGTCAGTCAGTCTGATTCCACCACTGACCACAATGAGACTCTGTAAAAGTGACACTGTAGCGTTAATTGCTGCTGACATGCCGGGCACATTTTAGTGCTGCAGATGGCTTGATTTCCTAGCTTCAAAACTATCATGAAAACACTTCAGTCTTCCGATCCATGTCAAGGTTGTTATATTTTAAGGAAAGAAGATGTACTTTTCTATTCAACATTGTGTACAGAGACGTATACGCTGGAGTTATTGGTATGCGCACTTTCTCCTAAGCACAGTCCAACAGGCTCAGCACTACTGAGACAGTGTAATGGAATAGCTTAGCCCTCCACATCAATCTTAGCTAGATCGAGTGGAATGTCTCAGCCCTGCTATCCTCACAAAATGAATGACCAGTTATGGCCCTTGTCATACATATGAGGAAGCAATCTGGGTCTGTGTGTGTGTGCGTGCATGTTTATTTAATTCTGGTCATGCCCTAAATATGGCAGTCATTCTGCTTCTTTCTTCTCAATATTTATTTGGTTAACGATGAGTTGATAAGGAACTCACAAAACACATCAGAATTTCTCACATTCAGCTTAATGTTGAGGTGAATAACAATGATGTGTCTAAGTTCTTTTACACAGTGTTGGTATTTCAGACTGATTGTGATGTTTTGACAAGTTGCTCAACATTAAATTAAAAATGTGGGCTAATTGTGTAATAACTATGTTAATTTAAATTAAATAGTTTAGCAACATGATTCAGTGTCCCACTTTCACTAATAACTCTAAATCTCTCAGTGGTCTAATTCCCCAATTATGCTGCTGTTTTTATGTGTGAAAGTCTTTTTAAGCATGCCTGATAATGCATATCAGGCATGCTGCTCAAAAAAATAAAAGAAACACTTTTTAATCAGAGTAAAGCATCAAGTCAGAAAACAGGAAAACATCAGGAACGGTTTTACAGCTGGAGGTCACTGACATTTTTTTCTCCTCATAATTTCTGCCTCTTTTTTTCACTAGTTTTGCATTTGGCTCGAGTCAGTGTCACTGGTGGTAGCAAGAGGCCAATACGGCGATCCTACAGAGGTGTCACGGGGTATCCAACTCCTCCAAGGTGTTACATCGATACATTGTCTAAAGGTTTGCTGTATCTCAGCACAGTCTCAAGTGCATGGACGAGATTCCCAGAGACACATTGTTCTTCTAGGAGAGCTGGACAGAGCTGTAGAAGGTCCTTAACCCATCAGCATGACAAGTAGTACAGAGGAAAAGGATGAGCACTGCCAAAGCTACAACATGAACTCTGACCCTGAGTACCCAGTGTCCTCTACAGGGCCCTGTGAACTTTGAAGCCTGATGAACCTGAGTGACAGACATGAAATGGTCTGCAGAAGCTGTGGAGAACATTATGTTGCCTGTAATATGATTCAACTTGACTGGTTTGGTGGTGGGTCTGTGTTGCTCTGAGGAGGCATATCCGTGGAGGGACGCACACACCTCTACAGGGTCCTGGGTTCCCCCTGGTGCACAGCAATGCCTGGTTCCCGTGGGTGAGAGAATGCAGGCAGTTCCTGGAGGATGAAGGAATCGACACCACTGACTGCCCCCACACTCACCTGACCTAAATCCAGAAGAACACCTCTGGAACATCGTGTTTTTGACCATCCGATGGTGCCAGGTTGCATTTCAGAGCTTAGCAGATCCAGGAGCTCATTGATGCCCTGGTTCAGATCTGGATATCAGAAACATTCACAATTTAATAATGTGTAATCTTATTCAAGGCATAGTATGTGAGGAATTGTATTTACTGTGACTAAATTTAGTTTATTAGTCCCTAAATCAGATTCAAGATTAAGATGTTTTATAAAATCATTAGGAAGAAATCTATTTTCTACTTTCCCACAGGACATCCTCCATGACATAATTAGTTGAAAATATGAGGAAAGTTATCATAACAGATGTGACACCTATGCATGAAACTGGGCCCCAAGTGCATCCAGGTAAAGATGGGAAAACACTGCCCCAAACACTGAGATGAATGCAGTGAACTATGTTATTAGAAATGAAATTGATTTAAATCTCTGTCTCTTGTTCATTGCATTTCACAACTTCCTTATTTGAACTTGTCTTGTTTCTAAATTAGTTGTACTTGTGTTATTGGCAATTATTTCAGTAGCTTATATTCACATTGAAGCTCCATCGTGCTAAGCATAATTTGTAAATATGCTTAGTATGGATAAGACAGGAAGTCAGCTAACAAATTAAATCAAATCCAGTTACTCTCTGTGTTCCATGCAAGCTGGAAGAAAAACAAGTGTATCCATCGGGAGCTCATCAACAGAGGTCTTGAAAAATGTGTAAGCATGTGGTGTAGCTTGCTTATACAGTCTTGGTAAAAAGAGACACCACCATTTGTAAATCCTAAAGTGTTATGTATGAGCACATAATGAAAGATAATCTGGTCCTTAGTGGGTTCTAAATTTCACTAAATGCAATCTCACACAAACAACAAAACATGACATATTACACTGTGCTGTTATTTTTTTGTTTAGAAAAAAATGAGCCAAACCGCAAAAGCAGTGTGTGAACGTGTAAGTGCACCGTTATGAAGAGAGCAAGTTTCAGCCAGGTGCTGCTAATCAAATGCACTTGATTAACTGATCATCGTGCGTTAACATAATGCCAATGAGAAAAGACATCAGCAATGATGTTGTAGAAAAAAGCATTGCTGCCCATCAGCCTGGAAAAGGTTAGACAGTTATTTCTAAACAATCTGTGGTCATCATTGTATTGTGTGAACGATTATTTATGAGTGGAAAATGTTAAAGACAGCCACCAATCTTCCCAGGACTGGACAGCCCAGTAAATCCATCCCAAGGACAGACTACAAAAACCTGCAAAAGAGTTCCTGACAGTAAAATTACAAAAAGGCTGAACAAGTATGGCTTGTTTGGAAGAGTTGCCCGGAGAAAGCTTCATCTGCCTAAAACGAACATAGCACGATTTAGGTTTGCAACGCTGCACTGAACAAACCACAAGACTTCTGGAACAATGATCTTTAGACAGTCAAGATCAAACTGGAGACCGTGATGTGCAGCACCACACCATATAAACCTCATTAAAACATTTTTTGAGTCATTAAATCAACCATGCATACCAAAATATTCTAGAGTCAAATGTGAGGCCATCTGTCTGGCCTCACATGCAATCTCAGTATAGGCCAAGCTAACGTTTTGCTCAAACTGGGTTACACAACAGGATGATGATTCCAAGAACACCAGGAAATCTACAACAGCATCGAGGAAAAAGAAAAGAATCATGGTGTTGCAATGACCCAGTCAAAGTCCAGACCTCAACCTGATTGCTGTGGTGGGACTTTAAAGGAGCGGTAATAAATGAATGCACATCTCCTACAATGATGTGAAAAACAGAGTTATTGAACCGTTGGGTGTACTTAGTTTTTCCACACACTGTTACTGCGGTTTGACTTTTGGTTTGTTAACTAAATAATGGCAAAGTGTAATAAGTCATGTGTTGTAGATCTGAGGTTTTATTTACCTGATTTTGAGATCTGATAAGAACTGCAAGATTTGTTGTCATCACCTGATCAAACCTTAGAATTAACAGTACTTCCTTTTTAAATTATTGTATGTGGGGCCATAGCATCAGAAGAGTAAAAAAAAAAGCTGATCAATTCATCAGTCAGTAGTATTTCCCTGGTGTAGATATATCAGGGCCAACTTGTACCACTTGATTATACTGAAGTACTTCATATCATTGACTTGGTACCCATAAAGAGGGTATAAGGTTCTTTTTTTAATTGTTCATAACATCATACCATCTAATGTTTATTATAATTACCAAATGTAATTAGTCAGAAAGAATGAATTCATCTGTAAATCACAAAACAGCTCAATAACTTTCACAATAACATCCCTGGTTAATCGTATGTACAGCGTTGAGGCAAGTCTTTAGAAGTCTAAAATATCCACTCCCTAGTATTCCCTAGTAGTCCCCTTTGTGCTCTTGATTATAAAGAACTGGAACAAATTAGTAATGACATATCCCTGTGTGGGCATAATAAGACGGCATAGTGGATTTAGAAATAAAAATGGGGGACTTCCTTGTTTGGTCTGAAATGATGCATAGTACCTACAAGTACCCAGTTCTGTCCTTCAGCAAGAAGCACCTTAATTGCCAAAATGAAATGTCCAAAGTGGATGCATAGAACCGATTTGTAGCACTGGAAAGCTCCACAGAGGAACGTGTTGTGTTTTTAGATGAAACTCAAGGTAAAGCAAGCTGCGGTTGCTACTACACAGAAGGCTCTCGGTTGCTTGGAGCTTGTCAGAGTCAGCATTCAGACGGGCCCCAGGGGTCCAGGCCTGTCCATACAGGTTGCTGTGTCCTCTCAGCTGAACTTTACTAACATACTTTTACAACTAAGTAAAACAAAATCCTAAACAACCAAGTCATGTTAACGATCCGGTAGCTTTGTGTAAACACAGCAGGATGGCTGAGGAGGACACTGATTTTAAAGCATATGGTCCTATTCAAGTCATACTTGGAAAGTAATCCCATATGTGTCTTTGGAACCAAAAAAAGTCATTCTTCAGCTTGTGCAGCTAGTTTTAAAGCATGATCTTAATTAAAAAATGGCAGAACAAATGGAAAAGTGTTGAGTTTATCTGCTCTTAGAGTCAGTGACCCCAGCTGCCCTGGTGTGTGATGAATTTATTGATCTACTTCTGCATGCAGAGAAAATGTTTCTCCTGTTTTGCACACAATGTCATCAATTACAGATAGCTTTGTAACTGTGGCCACATTCCTCTATGAGTATATTATGTATGCGTGATTGTACACACACACACACACACACACACACACACACACACACACACACACACACACACACACACACACACACACACACACACACACACACACACACACACACACACCAATGTACCCAGCAC
>VURO01013348.1:31993-42370 GCA_015108175.1 Pelvicachromis taeniatus
AAAAAAAATAAAAAAAAAAAAAAAAAAAAAGAATAAAAACAGTAGTTGCAGATTGCTGTCCTGTAATCACTAGTGGGTGATGTCATATGGGGCAAATCTCATTTCTGTTCTTTTCTTAAATGTAGCCAGGACATAATATGAGCAATTAGCAGAATGATTTAAATAATATGTTACTAAATCTTGTTTGCAGGCTAATCTACACACAATATGGCTAGTTGGTCTTTAATCAAAGTGTCTGGTAAATTAAAATCTTGACCCCAGAAAAGGTTAGGGGTCCCCAAAAAGATGGCAGTTCTAAATGAGTTGCTAACGTGACCTAAAATATTCAGATTTATTTTTTCAACTTTTCAGCAATTCAAAGGTTGTTAGTTTGACTAGTTTTAGATATAAACAGTGTACTTTTTATTAGAGGTGCGGTAATTATCAGTGCTGGATTTATGCACTACAAAAGGTAACATGTAAAGGCGGCAGCATTGTTTGTTGTGACGATGCTTTTGATTCATCTCACCAATAAAAGCAAGAGGAAAGAAAATACAATTTACTGGTCATAAAGATAATAAGGCGAACGCCTCTGCTTTCATATACTAAGGCACTGCGCATGTGGAAAAACCAATTACGTTTATCTGACATCAACGCAGACTGTGATGAAAAGTAATCCATTCTTCACCCTTTCGTGACAAGAGCCATCTGTAGAGATTCCATAATCACCATTTTATTTTGGCAAACAGGCCAATAGGCCAGATGTTATTCATGGATTGTGTTGGTAGACTGAATCAAACAATGTGTGTTTCATCCAACAAACATGAAGCTGGAATTGGGAAGAGTTATTGTTGAGTTGTTTGCTTTATTTTTATTCAAGATCCTGTAAATTCCCTTCAGAGCGGGCAAACCCACATGTAAGTAACTTTTCCAGACACACTACAGGAGGTCTTATTGTTTTATTGTTCTATAAGAAGATGTCTTTTAAAATAGCCCATGCCTGAACTCAGGAAGCTCCTGTAATGAAGCAGGGCATTTCCTCAAAGCTGTGGCCCACATCAAGAACTCTGCATGCAATATCGTACAACAAGTCTGTTATCCAACAAGTTCCAGCTATCGCAGCTCCATGTTTGAGTGGGAGATGTCTCAAGCTGGTGTGATGCATGACTTAGTTTGCTTGTTTAGACAATCTATCAAGCCACTGAAACCCGTGGCTGTAATCTCAGAAATCACTAACGTCCTCTCCTCTGTGAAGGTAACGTTTCTCAGTAATGATTTAAGTGACATTAGCATGCAAAATATATCATACTCCCACTGAGCTAGGAGTGGCAGAATACCACAGCACTTTAGAGTGCATTGTTATGCTTTTACATGCATCGAGTGACACAAGATCACCCAGAGGAAAATGGCTGAGAACATCATGATCTGAGTTATTACAAAAGCAGCAGGAGCCAAAAGTATTAGCGAGCAGATTCCTTGCATCCTACTTCAATAGAGGTTTGAGCCTGAACCTTGTCTCTAATTAGATCTGTCAAGTGAAAGCCCAATATGTGTGGGAACAGCACAGAGAAGTGCTGAGCAAATGGAATCAGTCATGAGGATGGGATACATATGCTGAATAGGTTTTAGTGGGCAGAAAACGTGGAGAGCAAACTTACTTGTTTTAATGAGGCTTGATGTGATCACAGCAAATTTATCAGCGCTTCAGAAAAAAAGCATTGCCTGTGTTTTCTGTTGCTCCAATGTCAACAACTATCCGTAAACTTGTACTGTTTTTACAACACTTATCTCCGTGCCATATCAGCTGTATGTCTGTACAAACAGAAAACATCTGTCAGCTCACTCCGCCACGTCTTTCTACTGTGATATGGGAAATTCACACTACAATGGAACGAAGACAGGCTAAAAGGTAAGAAAACAAATGCAGTACTATCTGAATAAAATTGAAAAAAATAGAATGTTTAAGACACACAAAAAGCAATCTTAAACAATATGTATCTGCTTTTGTAAAAGTTGGATATATAATCATTTTATTAACAATCACGATACAAATGTTTTTGTGCAAATATTTCTGCAAATATATTTCTGCAAATATATTTCTGCAAATATATTTGACGATTACTTTAAGTTTCACAGCTATGATTTGTGTGTAAACTTTATGTTGGAAGAATGTATAGTTCAAGGTATGTATAATATAATACAATATACAGTACAGTACTGTACAGTCTTCAGCCAACCCTCATGTCTTTGTATTTTGCTTCCAAAAAGCCAGACTTAGTTGGATTTTTTTAACGTGGTCGTGAGCTGTAGTTCTCTCTTTGTACCTGACCATTTTCAGAAGACATACTTTATGTTTTCATGTTTTTTTGTTTGTTTATTAAGACACTAAAAATTGGCATATAAATGATTTAAGCATAACAAAGGTATCTGACTCACAGAATGAACCAGTGAGCGAATCTATGACAAAAAAAAAAACAACTCTAAAATTACAACATTTGACTGGCATAAAATAGAATTTGTTACCAAAGTCTTGGTATACCTCAGCATTGTGTATCAGACCTGAGCTAGGACCTGAGAGATGCATCTGGACCTTTAGCTTAAGCATCTTCTAATCACTGACACCTCATCAGAAATGATCTCAGTGGAAAGGTGTTGGCAACAAGTGATAAATCCATTATTGTTTTTTTTTCTTGAAATTGTCATTAATATGTACAAGGGAGGTCAAAAAAGAGGTCAAGGGGCCAGAATTGGCCCACTGGATGTCTTTAGAGGCACACATACTACATAAGTACTTTTGTTTGTTTGTTTTGTTTTACTATCTACTATAAAAAATATATAATTTTTTAAAGTATGTCCAAAGTAAAAGGACTAGATAAAAGACAAATAAAAACTTTCTGCTTTATAATAACAGGACAGTCTGTGTAATGAGCTGCCAAACCTTTTTGTCATTTACAATTTATGATTTTTCAGAAACAGTTGTGCCGACAGAGTTCTCACACTAACTAAGCAGCATTTCTTTGTCTTGTACAAAAACTGAGACGTGCTGTTAAAAGGGCATTTCTTTTTCTTCTGTTGCATTTCTTCATTCTGGCCCACTTGAAAACAAAGTGACCTGTATGTGGCCCACGATGTAAAATGAGTTTGACGTCCCTGGTCTACATCCATCTGTAAACACGGTGGAGACTCGTGGTCATGGATAGAGCTGCATTTCAGCCAGTGGTGTTGGAGATGTTGCCAAAGCTGATGGAATTAGGAAACATCTGATTGGCAATAGCTTAATTTTCCAACATGACGATGATCCCAAACACACTGCCAATGCAGTAAAAGCGTACCTGGGTAGAAAAGCACACAGTGGCGCACTATCAGTAATGGATTGGCCTCCACAGAGTCCTAATTTCAACATTACTGAGGCATTGTGGGAACATCTTGACGGAGAACAGAACAAAAGGCAGCCAACATCCAAAAGAGAGCTTTGGATGCCGTTCAAGAAGAGAGAGTTCAGGTTTAAAGGTGTTAAAGAAAGAAAAGTGGTCAAAGCAAGTATTGATTTTCAAACTAGTTAGAATTATTCAAACTCTGTGTTTACGTTTCAATAAATCACTGATTTTTTCCCCAATTTTCCTAATAAAATATAAATAAATAAGGGGCTGGTCAAGGAAAGCTGTGTACATTATTAGGAAACCCTGAGCAATATATTCAATACAACAGCACATTCACACATGTTGTCTTAACAGGGTTTATAATGTTTAGATTTTGATAACAATGTGTCTTATTGAGGTAATATATGGTATGCTGTACTGGGAAACATTATTTTAGATTACTGCTGCTTGCGATGCAATGAATGTCTGCAAATGAAATCACTGCAGTTAGACTATGTGAAAGCCTTTTATTATAGCGTATTCTGTGTAGACCAGTCGGCTGTAACTTTGCCTCCAAGCTGAGTCTTTTTGAATTATAACATTGTACATATGCAGACTTAATTTACCATCCTATTCTCCTTCATCACCCAGACACGGGTAAGTCCTTATGCAAATCCCCTCCAATAGTTTCCAATGAATTTTCTCCTTTAACGTTAATATCAGGAAAATCTAGACCATCATATTTTCCATCTGTAATCTTTCTTACTTTCCTAATGTTTCCATGACGGTCTGCGCTCACCACAAGGAACCTGGTCTCTCAGCCTTGTCAATTTTTCTCTCTTCATGGGAGGAAAGATCCCTCCTAACACTCTGCTCTCTGCTTTGTCACACAAGCCTCTAACTGTTGCAGCCTTCTTTCCTTTTCAAACAATCAATCAAGCACAAACTTCGAACCAGACTTCCTGCTGCTTAGCACTCGAAATGAATTCACAATTATCCACACATAATTAAACCTGTAAGCACCATTTGGATGATGTGTTGTTGGGTTATTTTTTCTATTTTTGGCCAAAACTACACAAATTAAACGCTAAAACACTATCAACGAATAAACCGCATACAATACCAGTGTCACATTTCAGTGGCCTGGTCTATAATAGATGCACGACATGAAGCTGTGTTCTTCAGGTGGCCTGCAGCTCAGACTGAATCTGTGCTTCTTCCTCACATTAAAAGGTTTCATGTCACCTGAGAATATAACAGAATTAACGACATATTAGGCTGCCCTCGTGAAGCCGGCTGTTACGAAGTTCATCACCAGGGGGTTTACCCGAATCGAAAAACAAAAAGGAAATACCATGGAAACATTTTATTTGATTTTGAGTTTAAGTTGCAATCATTACTGAGCTACAGACATTGATGCATAATAGAAAACTGGAATATTGTGGATGAGATCCGCAGTAATGCTTTGTTATAGCAGTTATTCTGCAAACACAAAGGTGTACAGTAAGTTTGGCTTGCTTTACAACTTGCAGGGTTTTTGTTCATACCTCCTGATGAAGACCAATCTGTTCTCAGAACGAGCACCTCTAAATGCAGACAGAAACATAACATAGAAATGTATTTTATCTTATTTATTTTGCTCCTGTTTGCTGATAATGGAGTGTATAAAATCAAATATGATAAACTAGTTGTTAAGGGGTTAAGATCTACAGTTGTTATTCTTACTACGGCAATTAGAGGTAAAGGTTTTTTAAATAGAATAACTTTTTGGGTGTCCAGGCCCTGAAAAAAAAAATTGGATTTATTTAACATATCCCTAAAGCTAAGATTACTCCTCTGTATGTTTGCACAGACATCTTTTACATTGTCTGCCTTTTTGGTAACTCATTTATAAGACCCAGACTTGGCGGTGTGGCTCCAGCCTTTCTCTGTTGTCAGATAGCATCGAGACACAGCCTCTGACGAATCCGCCCTGAAAGCTTCGCAGCCCTGATGGACTGGGGGTGAGCTTTTCATTTTCAGAAGCATTTTGCAAACATTTCTCACTTTATTTCACATCTTCTTCCATGAAACGTTTTAGGACTCGTCAAACTTGCTGCAAAGATGCAGATCGCAACGTACTTGATGTACTAAACTTTTCCATTTTCACTTCTGCTATATTGGGACAATTTCTCTTGCTATTCTGTTATTGTCAGACCTCCCCTGTTTCATTACTTGTTGACTCACTCTATGCGTCTCACCAGAGATCTAGTTAACAACCATATTTTCACTGCAGATTGCACAGTAGATTCAGTTCATTGTTGCCCTTATTTTCTTCCTTGTCTTCTTAATTTACCGTCGCTGCTAAGTCATCTTCATTTTTTTTTTTTTTACGTAACTGCTTTCAAACTTCAGGATGCCTCTGCCTTTTTCCAAACCCAAAGCCACAAAAGTGGGAAGTACCCTGTGGCATAGATATATTTTCCCACAAGGCTTTCAAGGGTGTGCTGTTGGAAATGTAAACAGCGTGCAGTAGCAGACAAATCCTATTTTTCATTAAACTCTGTCAAATAAATCACATAAAAGAGCATTTTCATATGTTTTTTTAAAATGTGGTCATGAAAAAAACAAACCTCAGGACTCATTAAGTGTAATCATCTACACTTTGTTGGTTTCACATGGTTAATGGTGTATATTATTTCTCTATTACTAAGAGAGTGGCACACATTTTTTAGTATTTCACATGATATTTAGCACAAATCCTTCTTCTGTGTTTTTTCCCCTCATTTTGTTCTGTAATTTCTGCACTAACTCTCCAAATTAATCTATAACAGTTTTCATGTTGGTGTAGGACTTGTGCAACACCCTTCATGCTTAAGTAGTATTAATCACCATTGTCATTTGAGTCCCTAAATCCCAGTGCAGCTCTGCTCTTGGCAGCAAACGTAGGAAGAAAAAAGAAGTATATGTTCAGAGGAATGATGACAATGTAACACATGGATATTAACATTTCAAAGGCAAATGTCTTCTCCCCATGTGTGCGAGGTCATCATTCTGTCTTCCTTTATTAAATATATATATTTATATATTTTAAAAAACCTGATTAGCATCAGCACAACACAAAGTATAAAAAGAAGAATAAAAGTCAAAAGCATTTTTTTCTTGTGTCAAGATGGAGCTGGTCTCATAAGCAAAACCAGTGTTATTCTTGTCATGCTGGACAGTTTAAAGGGACCCTTAGAAAATCAGGAAGACATTTCCAAAACTTAAAGCAGTCGAGTCATGCATCTGGTCTAAGATGCCTTTTGATTCAGCCAATAAAAACCATATGCTGAGAGCACCAAGGTGCCTTTAAGAATAGCTCTTTGTCAGGTCTCAGTGCCTCTCCTAAAAAAGCTTGTGCTTCAGACATTTCATATGCCAGCCAGCACTTCCTCCCATTCATAGCCAGATCAGCTTCAAAGGGCGAAGATGATGTCACAAGATTGAATCCATTACCATTTATGGCGTGCCTTATAAAAATGAACTGCTTTCTTTTTCTTTTTTAAATGTCATTTCATATGTACAATCAACACGTTTCTTATTTTAAGTTAAAAAAAATTTGTTTTATGGCACAATATTATAAAAAGTTATTCACCTGTAGTTGCCTGCATTCACGCTTAACCTGTGGTTTGTTTGGGATTTATGAATGAATTATTATTAAACACATGTTTACTTATCTAGCTGTTCCAAAATTTTACTCTGGGTGTCTTGACGTCAGGATCCCTTTAGGTCTCCAGCAGAATTAAAAAAAAAAAAAAAAAGTTTCCCTCGAATATGAAAACAGCTTAATATATCTTCTTTATCAGACTTCAGTTTGGAGCTAGTGTTTTCTTCATAGCGTTCTTGATATTAAATCTGACAACAAACAATCTTAATAAATGAGTCTGGTTGGTTATAAAATGAGCTCCGTGGTTTAGTGCAGATCTGGAGGAAAGTTGGTACTCTGAGCTGCAAACGTCACTGACGTTACTACTGAATAGTGCATATAGCCACCTAGTGGTGGTGCTGGTGATGAGTAAGGCTGTTGTCTGTTTTTACTGAACTGGGGACCTTATAACAGGGGCTTATGCTGTAGCGCCGGTCATTCGGATTCTTACCACAGATCATGGTGGAGCTTTCCATTTCTGTAGCTTTTCACCCCTCACTGTAACATTTTCATTTTCAAGCCTTAGCCTTGATTTTGAAAACAGATGAATGTATATTTTCAAAACCACAGCCTCTTAATTGAAAAAGAATGATTTTTGTTTTGGGATATTACCTGGATCAGTGAGATACTGCTCTTATATTTTAGATCATGCTGTTGGTCGCTACTGTTTCCTTCTTCCGCTAACGTTTCCTTTTCAATGGACTTTTGTGAACTGTTCCATTTGATTTAAATAATTGGAAACATTTGCTTTTCTCTCACACTCACATCCTGCTTTCAGAGAGGAAACGGTATGTGTGATTGAGATTTAAAGGACGAATTCCTTTCTTTATTAATAAGGAAACATTTTTGAGCAGGGTTATGTCTTGCCACTGTTGAGGACGCACGGAAGACTTAAAGACCCTCCAGGTGACTCTTTCAGCTATTGCATGACTGCACAACTCTGACGCATCTGCGGAGGACGAGACTGCAGCAATGGAAAGTATTTCAAATGAAAGTGACATTTGGCAGTTCAATGAATCTTGGAGGAACTCGAGTCTCATTAACGGAACCGCTGGCTTGAATCAGACAAACCCCTTGAAGCGGAATGAAGAAGTGGCGAGGGTGGAGGTGACTGTGCTCGCCTTGGTCCTCTTTCTGGCGCTCGCGGGTAACCTGTGCGTCCTGTTGGCTATCCACACAACCAAACACAGCCAGTCTCGTATGTATTATTTTATGAAACACCTGAGCATCGCCGATCTGGTTGTGGCGATATTTCAAGTTCTCCCTCAACTTATCTGGGACATTACGTTTCGGTTCTATGGACCAGACATCTTGTGCCGGTTGGTGAAATACCTGCAGGTCGTTGGGATGTTCGCCTCCACTTATATGTTAGTTTTGATGTCCATAGACAGGTGTTTGGCAATTTGTCAGCCCCTCCGTTCTTTGCACAGGAGAAAAGACCGTTTATATGTCATATTTTCCTGGATCCTGAGTCTGCTCTTCAGTGTCCCGCAGATGTTCATCTTTTCCCTGAGGGAGGTTGGCTCAGCCGGATCCGGGGTGTATGACTGCTGGGGCGACTTCGTGAAACCTTGGGGAGCCAAAGCTTACATCACATGGATCAGCCTCACCATATACATAATTCCAGTGGCCATACTGAGCATTTGTTATGGGTTGATAAGCTTTAAAATATGGCAAAACTTTAAACTGAAAACTAGACGGGAGCAGTGCATAAACCTGACGCCTAAAACCACCAAAAGCAACACACTGGCCCGCGTAAGCAGCGTAAAGCTCATCTCCAGGGCGAAGATCACGACAGTGAAGATGACTTTTGTGATCGTGGTGGCTTACATCGTCTGCTGGACCCCCTTTTTCTCAGTTCAGATGTGGTCTGCGTGGGATCCAGCAGCCCCCCGTGAGGGTAGGATCAATGTTTCAGTTTAATAATATGCCAAGTGCGCGTAAGTGCGCAAAGGATATTGTGCTCCACGCGTCATTACGCAGTTACAATAATTTAAAACATTCTATTCACATCACTCCTTTACGGAGTATCCACACAGTATTTCCATGAAATGGAAGATTTTTATTTATTAATTAATTAATTAATTTATTTATTTATTTTAATCTGGTTCTCGTTCCTTTGTGCACCAGAGCGCGAGTTGGTTGAGACAAATTGACAAAGAAAACCCAATTTAAGCTTTGCGTATTCCGGTGCTTCGTGTTTTCCGTTTTATAATGACTCAAAGAAAAGCGGGTTATTTTTTTTATTACAACGGTAAACTGTACAGGGTGGGGTAAAGATTGGGTACACATGAGAATTTATGATCTCGGTATAGGAGGTTTTACGGTGACACAAACTCAAAGAAAATAAAACGATGAAAGAGTTTCATTTGTCTCACATAAACGTTTGGAAGCGCAAAGCGAATGTGAGATTTTAATGTGTGTTTAACAAAAATATATTATTACAGTCGATACACCTGAAAGAACGTAATTAAAACGTTTAAACGTGTATTTATATCATGTGACTGGCGCATTCTACGCAGGAAACCAGTGAATTCATTTTACTGTTTTCAGTAATATTTTTCTCGTCTCATAATACACATTTTGGCGGTTAGAAACATCAGTGTTAGGGTTTTTAAAGGGCAAAGCGGGGTTTTTCAAGTTTCTTCTGAGCCTCCCTGCACTGCAGAGACTGAGTGACGGCTAATCATTAACCAAATTAGTGTGCGCCACCACGCGCTCAGCAGCTTTCATTTGCGCCTGTGGGGTCCACTGACATTTAGCCACAATAGCCACTAAACAGCCATCTACTGTATTTGGTCTCAGTGTGTATGGATCTGAGGGACTGTGGCCACACCCACTCAGCATCATAAGCTTTAATGAGCAAATACGTTGGCACATTTGAGCGACATTCATTAAGCAGAAAAGATTAAAATCACATATTTATCACCCTGGTGATGAAAGAAAATTAAATTTCAACTTCAACATTAATCCGGGAGAGTTGCAAAATAATGTGCTTGTATCTTATTGCCAATAAAAGTAGTCAACAGTCAAAGGGCATTGCAAAACTTTTTTTTGTCACTGAATCATGTGTTCTTCAGCGACAATTAAACATGTGTCCTTTTCCACACAGCACAATAAGATCAAGGAAACTGTCATGATGCCCCCCTGAGCAAAGGGGAAACATTCTCTGGTGTTGCGGTTCTTTCTTTTCTTCTGCTTCTGTGGGTTTCCATTAAAGGGTTCGGCTGCTCGGAACCTCCTTTAAGCTCCACTGTTCACACCAGATGTTTGCTTTTACACTTAAGTTTTAAAATAAGAGGCTTATTGCTCGATAGTTTGCTAAAAAAAAAAAAAAAAAAAAAAAAAAAAAAAAAGAAATTTTAAGGAAAG
>VURO01013348.1:42390-71218 GCA_015108175.1 Pelvicachromis taeniatus
AGTTTTTTTTTTTTAAAAAAAAAATTTAAAAAAAAAAAAAAATATACACAAAATTTTAAAAAAAAAAAAAAAAAAAAAAAAAAAAAGAAAGGCTAATTGATGTAAGGCCACCATAGTCAGAGTTAGAGAAGCAAGAAAAGAGTGCTTCATCCTGTGAATGGAAAATGAAGTGATTCATTTTGTTTTCTTTTGCAGAAGGCTCCGTCAGTGCAGGCAGGAGGTTGATGATTGAAAGTGAACAGCACTCAGAAAGGGCAGAACTGGCAGTGACACACGCCAGTGTTTATGCACAAAAGGCAGGCAGGAATGTCATCCATGTGTGCGCGTGCAGATAAACTTTTCATTAGAGTCATAATAATTTTTTTTATGTAAACCCAGACCAAACAACAGGAAGAATCAGTTCATTTAATATTTGTTTTAAAAAGAATCAGCAAATGTTTGTCAGTTTTCAAATGGTATAATCATTATAATCAATCAATCAATTTATGTAATCTAATATTTGGTTGGGATGCAAGTAGATGACAGATTGTGTTTTGTATTAGACAGGGAGATTAGTAAGGATCATACAATAAAACTGAATCACTGCTCATGGGAATAAACAACTGTTTCATATTTTTCTTCTAATTTTAAGAGATTTTCAATTTCGAAAATGGGGATATTCAGGGAGAAACAGGTACTCTGCTTTGTCCAAAATAAATTCAAGCTTTGCCAGTGACTGCCTGGCATTCTTTCTATAGTTAAAGGCCAGGAAAGATTTTGACCTACTGGTTAAACAACTAATTTAAATGTGTTTCTTTTAGATATTAATTTTCATATATTAAATCAATTAGATAAAATTATTAATAAGAAAGTTTTAACAGTTCTGGATAGAGCCAGGCAAGCTGTTTCCTGTTAGCATAATGACTATTTCTAGTCATTATGCTAATGTCTGTTTAGGTTGTCCGTCATCCAGGTCATGGCAATCTATGGAGTTTGGAAAGAAAAGCAAATTGACTTCTTTAAGTTTCTTGAAGATGTTTCACCTCTCATCCGAGAAGCTTCTTCAGGTCTAAGACCAAATTGTGAAGAGCCCCAGGTATTTAAGCCCTAATGGGAGTGTCCCTTAAGAGTGTCGTTGACTCACTATAGATAATTTGCCTCATGACATGAGCCAACAACATTGTCATGCCTTATGAAGCAGGTTTATCAAGAGAAACTCGGGAGAATCTTCTCCAAGCATGACATCCCCGTGTACTTCAGACCCAGCCACACACTCAGACAAAAACTGGTTCATCCCAAGGACAAAACTCCTAAACAAGCTAAACAACGTAGTGTATTTTGTGCAGTGCAGCGAGGAATGCTCAGCCCTCTACATTGGAGAAACCAAATAGCCTCTCCATAAACGCATGGCACAACATAGAAGAGCCACCTCGACAGGACAAGACTCGGCTGTCCATCTGCATCTAAAGGACAAAGGTCACTCCTTCGAGGACACCAATGTTCACATCTTGGACAGGGAAGACAGATGGTTTGAAAGAGGAGTGAAAGAAGCCGTCTACGATTGCTTATTTAGGAACATCTCCAACTAGGGATTAAAATTTGGGGCTCTCCACTATTTAGTCTTATAACTGAAGAAGCTTCTCATATGAGAGGTGAAACATCTTCAAGAAACTTGGAGAAATCCAGTCGCTTTTCTTTCCAAGCTCCTTAGACAAAGGTTAGCAAAGCAGCTCCAGTGCAGATAACACAGTGATATCCATATTTTCTCATTTAACTTGCAAAGAAACCAAAGTATTCCTTTGCTGTCCTTTGAACAAAGCATTTTCATACTGTCTGTGGTTGAGCAGTACACACACATTTAGTGTATGAATATCTCCCCAGAGCTAGTCAGTCTTTTTTCCAAATTCCTCCCAAACTACAGAGATGTCATCATTATTATACTATTTATGTTAAGGAGACAGAATCTTTCACAGATGAGAATTTTACAATTTTTAGCACCTGGTTAGGCTTATCAAAGCTATTTCTGGAAATGTCATAGGATACTAAAATGTCCCATTCCTCTCAGGTTTGTTAGAAGGACATCAGCAGCATCTGCGATTTCACATTTAACAACCAGACAGATTTCATTATGTAGAGGACAAGAACAGAAGAAGGTTAAAGCCTGAGTCAGACACTCGCAGAATCACCCCACCAAAAAAAAAAAGAAAGAAAGAAAATTTAACACAAACATCTCCCCACAGAGCCTGCTGCCCTCAGACACCGGCTCACACGCTATATACTATTGATTAGCATTAAGTGCTTGAGGAACACAAAGCCCTATTGTTCAATCTCCAAGTGTTACACTTTTTAAAGGTCATTTCCTGTATATTGTCTTTATGAGACGTGATGGGGAAAAATGCAATTTGCCTATAAAAATCACATATTATGATAATCAAAATGAGATTACTGCTGATGTTTGTTTGCCCACAGGAAAAAAGACTCAGTATTAGGTCGTCTCAGTAATGAATTGCTGAGAAGTCTTAGGTGCTGGCTATTATCAGTTGTGGCAGCCAGACAGATGTACCACCCAGGAGATGATGCTTCTTATTCTTTTCATTTGCTGAGTGATTTATCATTTCCTTGTGAATG
Source organism: Pelvicachromis taeniatus (assembly GCA_015108175.1). Lineage (NCBI taxonomy): Eukaryota > Metazoa > Chordata > Actinopteri > Cichliformes > Cichlidae > Pelvicachromis > Pelvicachromis taeniatus. The sequence continues at coordinate 44,998 of VURO01013348.1, forward strand.
ACACCAGTAGCTAATTTATTAAAGCCTTTTTTTTGCAGTAGTTCCTGATACTATTCAGCATCAATGCAGGCCGTGCTCTCACTGTTCTGATAATAAATGTCGGAAAGCTGCTCGCTGATCTTCTGCTCTGTCTGTTTCACACACTATTGCTCAAATCGAAACATCCATGACCCTCTAAAAGGAGCTTTTTGAGTCATAAATCCAACCCTTAATGGTTGACAGTCAACTACCTTTAATCATGCATGTGACTTTCACGCCCTTCCAAAGAGCGTTTACATTGATTTTTTTTTTTTGTCTTTCTGTCAAGCCTGTCATTAAAGACAGCATGAAAATAGCATAAGCACACTGAAGGAAAGCTTGGCAATCAGTGAGATGAGGATAAATACAGGGTGCAAAGTAATTATATAAATTCCAGACTCATTTGTTAAATGTCATTTCAAAGGTGTTAATGTCATTTTGCACGTTTCTGCAGGTTACTTAGTGTAAGGTATCATAATGACACTGCAGGGAAGCCATTTTCACCTATCTCATTCTAACTGTTCCTCTTTGCAGGAATTCCCTTTGTTTCAGAAAGTCATCATGCAACACTTTTCTTCTTTAAATGACTGACCATTTCAATTTTTTGTGTTGCATATTCCTCCCTTCTTGCTCTGCCAGCATCCTGAAACAGGAGATGTTTTCAGCGGGAATGCATTTTCAGTATTATCTTAAATATGTCAGCACAAGCAATTTTATTTCAGGTATCAAGTACTGCTCGAGTCACCGTGTGGCGTTTGATGATGACTGAGATTGCAATGAAAATGCCAGACTGATAAGAGGAAACAATGAGTCCACAATCAGGCTACCTTCTGTAAAGCTAAAGCAGTGGCATCTTGAGACGTTAAAGCTAATATGTGGAAACGTTCACATTCAAGCAAATCTTTACAGCGGCTAGACTGAACCTCCACTTACTGTTGTTATCTTGTTATTTATGTGTAGTTGTGTGTGTGTGTGTGTGTGTGTGTGTGTGTGTGTGTGTGTGTGTGTGTGTGTGTGTGTAGACCAAACATAGACCAAAAAGTGTGGTGTTTATTTCTTTTCTTCTTCTTTTGTTGCTCACACTTATAATTTACTCTAATAAATGATATTTAAGTAGGCATGACTATCATGTAGACGTGCAACATGAGGACTCATATAAAGGTGCTTTGTCTGTGAAGAGAGTCATCAATATGTCCCAAAAAATCATTGGACATCCTCTTCCCTCCCTGAAGGACCTGTACAGCACTAACTGTCTCAAGAGGGCACGCAGCATCCTACAGGATTGTGTGCACAGGATGTGTTTAAACTGCTGCCGTCAGGCAGGAGATTCAGGCTGCTGAGGTCGTGGACAAACAGAGTCAAGGACAGCTTTTACAACAGGGCAATAGCCCTAACAAATGCTTACAGCTGATCTGATTGGCTATCACCCTGGACCTTTTTTTTTGTGTGGGGGGGGGGCAATAATAACAATAATAATAACAATGTGCAATAAAAACATACACTCATTCTTTCTATTTATTAAGCTAAGCTATTGTATTACACTCAGTTTCCAGTTTCGTTGTCGTATTGTACTCGGTACGACTGTGATATGACAATAAATAGTTATCTCTTATCTCTATCTTTTAAGATTCTCAGTCATCCAGGTCATCATAGTCCAAGGAGCTTGGAAAGAAAAGCGTCTGGACTTCTTTAAGTTGAGAGGTGAAATGTCTTCACCGCTCATCCGAGAAGCTTCTTCAGTTCTAAGAGCAGTTGGTGGAAGGTGCTTTCTGCTGCCCCTTATTTCCTGTCTTGATTTGGCACACATTTTAAACCCATTCCCTCCCCCTTTTTCCAGGGTTGGGACTAGCACTAGTACTGTACTACAGTAGCTTGTGACCCCTTGAGACTGTTTTTGTGTCTCCTCTCCATTTTCATGTATTTAACAATAGGCAGAATATTTTAAAATATTTTATATTTTATCTAAAACCCAGAAGACTAAACAAATTCAGGAACATTTGCTGAAATTATTATTATTTTTTAAATAGTTAGTAATACTTAAATACTATAAATTAAATACTTAAGATCATCGTTCAATATCAAAAATATCAACATCCGGACTTTATGAGAGTACAACTTAAATGACAATTATTAATATTTACCTTGAGCTATGTTATTTCAGCACCGTTACAAACAAAGGGATGGGCTGACTGATCCCCAAACTACATTGCTTGGGTAAAAAACAGTCAACATTTTTAAAGGCAAGCAAATATTACAGATGACTGCATGTTGGTTTAACCAGCTGCCATGATGTCAGATTTGTTACTTCATCATTATCTTGGACAAATGAATTCATGAGATCCGTAGAAAGTTTTGAACAGCAATAACAGCTTTATTATCAAAAAACTAATCTTTCAGTTTGTTTGTTTGTTTTAGAAAATGAATGAAACGCATAATATGATGATATGAAGGAAAATATGTACAACAGATTTCAAGAAGAAAAACTGCATGTGCACGTGCATTACAAACACATCCTCACCCCCAACTGACTGTCCACCCCTGAGCCTGGTCCTGCTGGAGATTTCTTCCTGTTGAAAGGGAGTTTTTCCTTCCCACTGTTGCTAAATACTTGCTCATAGTGCTTGGTGGGCTTTATTTCTCTATTATTGCAGGCTCTTTACCATACGATATAAGGTGCCTTGAGGTGATTGTTTATGTGATTTGTCACACTATAAAAACAATGGAATTGACTTGAACGTGATATTAATATTTTATTTTTAAATATCACAGTTATGGTCAATATCGGTGTAACACGGTATCTCATAGGCTTTTTTTGAAATGTCAAAATATCCACTGTGAAAAAACTCTACTGAGATAAAGACAGCTGTACCGCACTGTCAACCACTCAACAGCATCTTATTTGCTAGAACACAAAATTTCACAGAGTAAACAAGCTGCCTTTCAGTCCAGACTTGGCATAAATCTTTCATCTTTGTTATCACACCACAATAACATTTCTCTCTCCCCACACGCAGCCATGCCCTTCATTATCTCCATGCTGCTGGCCAGCCTCAACAGCTGCTGCAACCCCTGGATCTATATGTGCTTCGCCGGGCATCTGTTCCAGGATCTTAGGCAGAACCTTCTTTGCTGTTCCACCCGTTACCTCAAGTCATCCCAGTGCCACTGTGAGCGTGACTTTAACTCCAGTCACAAGAGCAACTCTTCAACCTTTGCCATTAAGAGCACTAGCAGTCAGAGGAGCATCACACAGACTTCTACCACATAAGCCCTGGGCCCTCCACTCCCCTCCTCATGCTGTGCCCTCAGCCTTTCACTGCGTGCTGTCAACCATAAAATATCCAGCAGTTTCATTTCTTTAATGCCTCCTCACTGAGGCTTGCTGTTTAGAAGTGGGAGGACAACAAAAGTCTTAATTTTTTTTTCTGTTTTATATCAGAGTGAAGTGAAAAAGGAATTGCGATAAAAGAAAATCTTCAGCAGAGTATTCCTAGGGGGTAAAGTGTTGTTATTTAAAACTCACAGAGAGATAATCACAGACTAAGCTGTATCTTCAGCTGAATTGTTTTGTATTTTTTTCTTACACTTTTCATTTTAGATGTACAGTATATGTTTGCAATGCAGAAAAAGTACAGTATTTAAAAAGCTTTTAAGTGCCGTCAACCACAGCATTGGTTCAGTTAGTGTCACCAGCAGCGCTTATGGATCCTACTTGTCATGTTGTGTTATGATGAAAGTGTTCTTCTGTTGTAAATACTGCGCACCACATTGTTCATTTTGTCACATTATCAGTGGACTGCATACCTGTAAAACGTTACTTGAGTTTTTGTTAGATGTGAGATGCAATGCCTGTCACTGGTAAATATTTTCAAAAAACATATTCAGAAAAATAAAGAATGAAAGCAACCAAAAATATACTTATGATAGAATAATTTAAACACAGCTGATGCTCATTAGTTTTCCCTTTGCCTCCTGAAAAGACTCTAAAAAAAAATCTTGCCGTAACATTCAAGCTGGGAACATCCTCTTCAGCCTCAGCCCCAAAATTCAGCATAAGGGTTGAGACCTGGAGACTTTACACACTAGACTAATGAGTGACTCGTGTTTCTGTGGGATACCTGGAGGCAACAGTTGCTGCATGACATGAAAATAAAATAAGCTGTGACTAAATAACTCTGACGCATTGACAGTCTGGATTTGTTCATTACAGCACAATGGTTATCAATACTGGTAGCCAGAAGTGATTTGAATGAAAAGTCAAAACTGTATAATACAATAAATATGATAATTAAATATTCATAAATATTACAAACAGTACAGCAACATCCCAAAATGCAGCCTCAGACGTGTAAAACATGAGAGTCATTATTATTCAGCTGCATTCTGAAGCCAAGCTTCAGATTTAATAATGAAAGTCAAAATGATGGATTTAGTCTAATATTTACCTTGAACAATCATACACTAACTGTCCACTTTGAATTTTTAAATGCAAATATTTAATCAGTTAATCACACGGCAGTACTTCAGTACTACTGTATTTAGGCATGTGGAAATTTATCAAGACAACCTGCTGGAGTTCAAACTGATCATCAGGATGAAGGAGTGGCACCTAACTACTGTAGGTGCCACTCCTGTTATCTAAGAACATGAAACTGATGCTACAGTTTGCGCCAACCCACCAAAACTGCACAATGGAAGATTGGAAAAAACAGATTCAGATTCAAATAACTTTATTTATCCCAACAGGGGAATTAAGAGTGCCATGAGTGGTATATATAGTGAAACAGAATAAGTGGCTGGTGGTTGAGGTGTCATTTTGTTGGTACACTTTCCCCCCCTTGGTACCAACAGGCCACAGTTACCTGAGTATTGTTGCTGCCCATGTCCATCCCTTTATGACCACAGTTATCCATCTGCTGATGACTGCTTCCAGCAGGATAATGCACCAGGGCACAAGTTCAACTCATCTCAAACTGGTTTCTTGACCATGACAATAAGTTCACTGTACTTAAATGGCCTCCACAGTCACTAAATCGCAGTGCAATAGAGCACCTTTGAGATATGGTGGAATGAGAGATTTCCATCATGGATGTGCAGCCAGCAAATCTGCAGCAGCTGTCTGATGTTATCGTGTCAATATGGAGCAAAATCTCTGAGGAATGATTCAGCGTCTTGCTGAAACTGTGCCACAAACCATTAATGCAGTTCTGAAGGCAAAAGGCGGTCCAACATGTCCTAGCAAGGTTTACGTAATGCAAAGGCCAATCTTTCTATTAAACAGGCATATATATGTATGGCTTCAGTCCTTTGTAACCTTGTTACTGTGTTAAAGTTTAAAGCCACTAATGGCACCATTATTATTAAATTACTCATAAACGAGCAGTTATTGACCACATCAATAACTTTTCATTCACGAGTACTTTATGGGTACATTCATTAAAAATAAATATGGAGGCCAATCAATGTGTGCGATTCGTTTTTTTAATTTATGTTTCGCAAGAGGCAGAAAAAAAATATAAACGAATAACTTAAAAAATGGGTATTTATATTTTTTTAGTCATACATTTTACTTGCTAACTGCCCTTTTTGTTCAGTGATTCATCAATTAATTTTGTGCTCTTGAATCTGAAAATTTCCTTTTGAAAATAAAGCCCTGCATTTCTTTTCTAATCTGCTTTCCAGTAGATTCAACATGGTAATCCAGTGTAAGAATTACAAGTATACATAAAAAGGTTGAATCTTGCAGCAAAAATATGTTTGGTATCACAGCGCTAAAGTCTGGGAGATTATAATGTATGTCTTGGTTATTAAAATGTGTGATGTGTGATGAGAGTTTAACCTAATTAAGTCTGAAAAATTAAGAGGAAAATGAAAGTGATTAAAGCCATTTCGTTTTAATAAAACGTGATTGCATAACTGCATAAGGCTTAGCATTAACCAATGAGATAATGCCTTGAAGAATCTGCTATTTCTCAGTATTAACTGTGTGTTGCCTAGAGCCTGGACTATACAAAACCGATGTATAGATAAAAATAAAATTGATCAACTGAATTATTGATCGTGGATGTCAGACACAAAAGAAAAGCACATGAATGATACACAACAGCAACCTCTGGTGGGTCACAGATCACAGGTCACCTCTTCCAGTGAAACAGATGTTGGGTGCAGATATTTTCTGACGCCTCTCAGAAGGATTTGAAAAATGCACACAATACACTCAAACTGTGGTGCAATGTATTCATCAAAAAGTTCTGTCCAGTTTAAGGTATTTTTGTAATGTTTCAGCTTCTCAGACTGCAGGTCTAAAAAAAAACCACACAACAAAAAGAACCACCCACTGTGAAAAATGAACACAGATCTCACAAAGATTTTTTTTTTACTTCACTCCAACTTATAGGTTTAGAATTGGCTGAAATACACAAAGAAGCATGTTTATTATTCATCTCATCACACCTTGAATAGAGGATGTGTTTGTTTGAAACATGTATGCATTCGTAAGTCTTCAAAACAACTATTAAGTTTTGTACACTCATCAGAAATTAGGGTGAAATTACATCAGAATACACAAAGAAACTGGATCAGACAAAGATCAATTCCATTAACAAAATTCTTTCACTCGTGTTAAAGTATTAACAATAAGATCCATTCATTTAATTCAAGTGAAACAATTCCAGATGCAGGATCATACAGCATCAATTTTAAGATGGCCAAATGCAATTCTATAAAGCAGCAGCACCCTCGGGTTACAGCAGTGTCGTGCAGTTCATTTCATGTGCAGTGAACCGGTAGCCCTTGTCCGAGCGTTTTGTGTTACAAATAATAAATGAGAATGGTCGTATCTAGACAGGGCCCTTCTCCAGAAGTGCCAGAGCTGTCGGAGAACCACACCGCCTGTTTCAGCTGTCACAGAACTTCTGTAGGCAAAATCCACAGTGGGCATGTCAGGATTCAGATTGATGAGTCACACACTGGGAGGGTGGGGAACAGCATGTCATGTCAAAGTGGAGGAAGAGTATTAGGCAGCAAGCGAGATGCCAAGTCTGGTCTTCTGGTGTATAAAAAGATACCACGCTTCATCCGATCACGCTACAAACACTAGTGCAGGAGTTCTTAGACTTCTTTGCGCAGCGCCACGCGAACACTGCTGAAGATCTTGCCCAAGGCTTCAAAGAAGGGATCGCAGAAGGTCTGGATGCAAAGGGAGTAGATGCGACTCACGCACTGTGACTCAATCAGGCAACTCTTGATGCAGGGCACCACAGCCCAGATGTGGCAGAAGGAGATACAGGCAAACAGGAAGCCCCAGAGCAGGGCCACGGGGATACCGAAGACAGCAGACAAGACGCGGTAGCACCAGTATTTGGACACAGTGAAAGTGGTGTAGCTGAGCTTCCACACCCCATCCAGGCTGTGTGTACCATCAGGCTCTGCAATGACATCCTCAAACTCCACCTAATGAGACATTTTAAAAAGTCCTTTATTAATACCGATACACAAGAGCACAGTGCTTTTTGAGCAAGCAACACACACGTGGCAATGACATGCTTAATAATTAGTAATCACATGCCTCAGAAAGCTGCAGTGTTGACGCATGCAGAGAAAATAACTATTTGTTGCACTTTGTGTCTTTCAAACAGAGAAAAACTGAGGAGTGTGTTTAATGCAGCATCTCAGTAATTCTAAAAGCTTTATTGCAGCACAAACCAAAGATAAACTCATGTAAAATTCATGAGAGCTACTTTACACTGGTCTAATTTGTTTTTTAGTTTTCTAAAGTGAAGTCTTGGTAAGTTGCTTTTTCAGCTGAGACTCAGTGATGAAATGTTATTCAGGCTAGAAAGTAGTCATGCTCACATCTAAAGCATATTCTTTGCTTCCAGAACATTGGTTATGATCAATTTGGAAGTAAAAAGGCTGTTTCCCACAGAGATAGTGGGGTGAGATTATCCTTTGAATGAACAAATGAATGAATGAATGCACTGCTGTTCTATATTTTTCTGCATGGTGTGGGCCATTTCAGGCATTAGTACTATTAGAGGCATATTCTGTACATCCAAAATCAGTGTCATTTTAGAAAAACTTCACATACAAAAGCTGTCAAATCCTTTGAAGGATTCTGTGAATAATTGTTTTCATAGATCATAAAAAATCATTTTTGGTTTAATGAAAAAGCAAAGGACCCGACGTGTTAGCAAAGAAGGATTTTATGGATTTAAATTATAAGTGCTAATTCATCAATAAAAGTAACATCTACATAAGGGTAAATGGATTAAGGATAGCCCTTTAATAAGTATTTCAGTTATTATAACTCACTGTTGTATAATTTTCTGAACACAGACAATATTATAATATAATATGACAAAAGCAAGCCTGTAAATCACTCCAAATTCAGACATGTACTCATAAGCTTAAACACTACACGCCATCTCAGTCATTGGTTAAGTGTTTAACTTTAGTCAAACAAAATATGTATAATGAAAAGTATGTTGTTTTCTGTCCTTACATAAAGGATTTTGTGGTGACAACATGGCAACAGTCACAGTATAAACAGTAACTTAAATAACACACCGTGGCACAGTGTATCAGTTTCAGGCTCTCCTGCCCCTTTCCTAAAATAAACTTTGTGTTCTGCACAAGCAACAGGAATAGCTCTTGGTCTATTTAGGGATTTATTTATTTTCTGCCAATACACTCATATGTTCTCACGTCTTTTTCCCCAGCAACCACTTTAAAAAATCCACATTTCCATACATGCAAAAGCAGGTGATAGATTCTTAAAGCTTTTAATGGTGTCGTGTCCATGCTGCACAAACCTTCACCACGTCGTCATTGATCTGCTTGGGATCTCTGTTAATTAGATCTATCTCTTTGGTGTGGCTGTCCTTCACAAACTTCTCCTCATTAGTGTTGTACTGGTACTGATCCGCCATGGTGGGGCTGCAGGTCCTGGATGAAGAAAGTGAAGATAAACCTTCTTTAATCAACCTGCGCGCAGCAGCCTCAGTTCGCTTCTGACCCCAGTATCACTACTGTGCCGCTCCCGCTGACATGCCAGGGGACAGCTGCTGCAGACGTCCGGGTAAAAATGGAGGCCTAACCCCCCCCAGCCCGCACGCACAGAGAAAGTTTACACTCACACACTTGCACACAATGTAATGCACGCATACATAAAAGGAATGTCTTAAAGGAGAACCCAGGGTTGTGTCACATTTCACATAAGGTTGTTGGGCTGACTGGGCCGGGTTTGCACAGAGGCACCAACTTCCACTCGAAAGTGAGGCAGAAAGTCTCATCCTGCAGCTTTAGTTAGTACACACAGTCTTAAGACTGAAGTTAAGTTTAGAAGATTGACTTTAATGTGTTTGCACGTAAACAATCAAGTATAACTGCACTCTGTTCCATTAATATAATGGCAATGTGATTAATTAATGTTCACATTAACACAGGATTTACTCAAATTGATCATCCTCCGTGTGCTTTTGTTTGTCAGAGCTTAGAATTTGTATTATAAATTTCAGACACTGTAAATTCCTTTAGAGGGCTTGTTGGGAAAGTTTTGCCATTACAAGCTGATGATTTTTGCACTTTCCAATGTTTCATTAAAAAATATAAAGCCTTCGAACACATAACAGAGTGCGCAAACACTGAAGAAAATACTGCTCCCTCGTTGGAACTCTGAGGCAGAAAAGTAATGATCAAAAAGCAGAATTTGACTTTTATACTCTAATCAATATGTTTACTGTCATAATGGTAATTATAACAATAGTGTGAGTCTTTCATTACTTTTCCATATGCTGTGTTAAAGAGCATGACGAGCCCACACAAATGCATGTTCTTAGCCTTCTCATACACTTCTGATTTAGAGACATAAAATTCAATAGTCCCCAAAATAAAACAGGCCTCAGTCTTTCCTAAGCTCTGCAGTTGTTGCTATCAGTCATAGCTTTCTATATCAGTATATTCCCTAAACAAACTCCTACACTATTGCTGCAAAAAAAAAAAAGGAGGTGGGGAATAGGAGGCAGCGCAGAGATTGCCCTTATGAAAATTGTTACAAAGGCTCTTAGCACCACCAGCAGCAGCACCGGCACCTCTGTGTTGCTATGTATCTCAAACAGTTGCGTGTCAGAGAAGTACAGGAAGCTCGACTGTGGACCAAGGATTGGCATTCCTTGTCCCAGTTCCCCGTTGGTAGAGACGGAGATGAAGAGGGAGAGGTGGAATGAGATCAGAGTGAATGTGATTGGGTGCCAAGCCAATTAGGGGTGTATTCTTGGCACTGAGGCAGACGGACAGAAATAGCTCTGCAGAGAGTCACGGTGGGCATACCTCTGTCTCCATGGGTGTCAGTGCAGTTAGCTGAGACTGCACTGGCTCTTGTCTTCCATTTAACGTACACATACACACAGGGCTCTCACACCTATATTTAGACTCATATAGAATGTAGTGGGTAGAGCAGGTATCACTAACACAGGTTATATTACGCACACAGGTGGTGCTCCCTTTGCAATGAGCACTGCTGGGTGTGTAACTTGACACATATAGAAAATATGAATGAAATGAATTTCTAATAACAATACATTCTTCCTTTGTTTAATCAAATATTAAGTTTGATCCTACGAGCTGTACAAATTAGGTGACACAAGGGGTAGCACACTGGTTCAATAGTTAGTTATGCATGTTCTTCATGTCTGCACGTGTAATCGGGCTTTTTTTTTACAGCCCAAGAATTTGCTTGGCAGGTTAATTGGTGTATCTAAATTGGAATATGCAGATGTGATTGGGTGCCAAGGCAATCAGAGGTCTGTATTTGAATATGCAGATTTCAGTTTGTAGAGATGATGGTCTGTATTCGACTATCATCCACAGATAATGGCCAAGGTTGCACACTTTCTGGCTCTTAAACTTCCACTCCTTTCCATTCACACTTCATTTAACACAGGAGGCTTTCTGTTATAAATGTGTTACTTCCAATCAAGTTAAATGAAGTTTCAGAGGAAACTTTTTCCATATAAAAATAAGTCAGAGTGGAATTAGTTGTTGGTCTCCACCTTCAGCTATTATCTTGTATAGTAGAAACTACTGCATATAGTTGGATTCAAAACCTCAAACGTTGTTAGCAGGCGTTAAGACTTTATTTTGTTTTTTAACATATTTGCATTGATATAATCTTCATTAACCTCACATACACATCAGTCCAACCAGAGGACTGTCCAGCGCTCTACTAGAACTCTTAAGGCCTCCTAATCTGTTTTTGTAGTCAGTTCAAATTTTATGGGTGGATATCTTTTGCAAATTAACTGTAATGTTTGTCATTCACTTTCAGTGGATTCTTCTTTTACATGTGTATTAAGCAGGTTTTAATATAATTTATTATTAAATTGTTATTTATTCATTCCCCTCAGGATATGCTTTTTGTGTTACCCTTATCTAGACAGCCAAAAGGCTTTATGCACAATGCACTATTATATTTAGAAAACAGAAAACTAATTATGTATTTCAGCAGGACAAATTACACAATAAGTGAATAAAAATGTAGAATAATCACAGATGGTTAAAATAGAGATGATCATTTCCCTTCAAATCGAATTAGTATGCAGTCTGTTGCCGCTGTTCATGTGCCATAATTGCTGTTATAACCAATCATTTCTACACAGTGTGTTTCCATCAGTTTTCATCTTTTGCCAGAAGGATGGTGACTTGACCACAGCACTTTCCAATACTGGTAAAGAAGGGACTGATAAAAATGTTCAGTATGCTGGCCCACACAGTCTGAACCCAGTGCATATTGATGAGAAGGAGCTGCACACATGGCACGATCAACCTGAAGGACACAAAGAAGAGGACAAAATATGAGTTCATTTAATAAACAGGAAGTAAAAATCATTTTAAACTCTTGGACTGAGTCCCCAACATATATCAGCGAAAACACAACAACCATTTCTACCTAAAGATTCTTACTTAGCAGAAAACTAGTGCAGTCATTCTTGTCTGTAAGTCTGCTCGTCTCAGTGTAAGTGTCCTACCAGATATGCAGGCAGCTCAGCACAGCAAAGAGGAGCCCTGCTGCCAGTGAGACTGGCACAGCCAGCAGGAGAGAGATGAATCGGTAGCACCATAGTCTGGATACCTCAAACAGGGCGTGACTCCATAGCCACACTTTATCAAAGCTCCGCACGGAGGGTGGTTCTGCAATCACATCCTCAAACATGACCTCCAAACACAAACAGGGAGACTGTAAGTGATTCCTATGCTGGCATTAATGCTATTTGCCTATGACAAATATCAGATAATGAGAGATGAGGTAAATGAATATAGTACTGTATCGGAGAAACAAAACAATACTTTATAACAGTGGTCCGAAACAATTTCTGCCATGGTCTCCCTCAGATTACAGTAAAAGTTCAATACAAAAAGTTCATGAATTTTTATTAATGATTAACAATAAAATATATTTATATGTCACTATTAACACTATTAGAGTAAATGAATATGTCCACTTGAGGTCAGTATTGGGAAACACATTATTATTAAACTGGTAATTCCTCTTTGAGTTACACATCTTTCATTGAGTAGAAATTAGGCGTAAGGAAAGTCTTCAGGAGGACTGAATTTATCCAAACTGAATAACAATTTACCTTTACAAACTATTCTATTTGATTAATCGCCCATACAACAACAACTTAATTGCTAAAACTGTGTTTCACTGGTTTTCCAAGCTTAGCAGCTTGGAAATATATACGGTAGACAACATGTCCAGCAGCTTTGTTTTACTGACCTGTCTTGATCTCATGATGTTTCTCTAATAAACTGATAAATTACATCCTGTCTCATGTCCTGTGCTGTGTATTCTCTGCTCAGGTATATGCTGGTTGCACATTAGTTACCTTAAGACTGCTGTTGACTTTTTTGGGATCCCTGTCATAAATCACAGACCTCGTGTCACTGTGGATGAAGTCCAGAGCTTCAGAGTGAACATCCACCTTTACTTCCAGCAGTTCCCCCAATGGTCTCTTCTCTTTTAATCTTTCGTCTTCCATTTCCAATAAGCTGCGCCGCGTCTCTGCCTGGTATCATCGAAAACAGGGAGGATGAGCAGGAGGACGGCTGGCCTGCTGCTAACACCTAGGTGGAACATAGTATGCTGCTGACTGAACTGACTGCTGTTGTGGAATGCCTTGATTGGCTTTTACAGGCGTGCTTTGACATTTTGTGACACACTACATTATAAGTCTCATTTGTGCCTGCATGAGAAATATCCATCACTTGGAATCAAATCAGTCCTGATTTCCTGCTTAAATATTGCCAGGGTGATGATCAGGGGAGGTACTCTGGCACTCACATTATAGAGTTACTTTATCATAGGGACGGTGTTTGGCACTGTTGGTCAATTAAATATAGACTCCTCACCAAATCAGCAACTCCTTGCTAAAAGTTGTGCTGCTACTCTTCCATTTGAGCTCAAACTTGGTTCCCCCACTCCCAGCCTCTATCCACACAGCATAAGGTCGAGCTGTCCCATTGATTTTTTTTGCTATTGGTTTGTTTAATGTAAAACTGTGCCTGTGTGTAGCCACTTTTTTGCTGCCTTGTATCAGAAAACAATAATAATCTCATTCATTTCAAATCATCAACTACAATGTGAGCTTTATGTATTATTTCAGCTAATATTAAGTGTATTTCTACATTTTATTGTAGGTTAAGACAGTTCAGCATTAGTGTCTTTTTCCCCCTGACCTTTAGAAATGTGTCACTAAAGGTTTCTGTCACTTACATGTGGTGTAGGTGTGTTTTTAACATGTTCTTTGGCACTGCCCTCTGAATCAATCAAATGTATCTTTCAATATATATTCTGGGCACAACTGGATACAACTGTGCTGTAAAGAGTGTCAGATTTGGTCATTAAACATTTCCACAGACAGACAGCACTGTCACATCTGTATATGTCTTAATATTCTTATCATTGCATTTACATTTCCAAAAGAACGCAGCCAGACACTCTGCAGACAATGTCTATCCTGTTATGTGTTAAAAATGATTTCAAGCCTTGGGCTTGTTAGAGGTCAAAATAAAAGGATGTGAGGAGAATTGACTGGTATGTAGCACACTCTGTTGGTCATGGTTCTTCACTGCATTTTTTAAAATACATCCTTGCTACTTAAGCCAGTTGTTAAATCAGCTATTCCACTCACACATGCTTAAATTGTTCTTTTTCCCCACATGCTTGGGATGCAGTACTGTGGTAGTGTTGGCAGGATCTGATTAGCTGATGATTAATAGCGTCTGGCAACCACTGTGATGAAAAGCCCCTAGAAGACTGTGTTATATGATTTTGTTCACAGTCAGTAGATTCACTTATTATTAAAAGATGCTTACATAGTTTTGTACACTTATAAAATTATCATTTTAATCAAAGTCATATCATCATTTAAAATTTAGAGGATAATCACAGTAAAGCAGTGTATACTAGCAGTTTGAGATGATATCATAAGTGCTGCACAAGTACTTGGGTATACTACAAAAATACCCAGAATTAAAATATCAAGTGTACTTTATCTAGATTAGGTTCTGTCAGCACATGCTTTGTGAAAATGGCAAATGATAAATTAAAACATAACATTAAATAACACTAAGAGTAAAGCCCAGGACCTAGTGGTATGACTTATAGTATTATATGTTTTAGGACGATTTTCAGAAAATGTATTAAAACTGTACAAAATAAAACCTGAAAACAACAGTCTAGGTCATGATTTGTGTCGAGTTAGAATTCTTCCCAGCATTCATCATAGCTGTATTACACTGTGTCCTGTGTCTGTAGCGCACAGGCCCAGATGAATTGCCTGAATATCTGTTAAGAAGGCAGCCACACTGTGATTCGAAATACCTCAAATCTTCATGACTGGATATTTTATTTTCAAGCCAGCTCCAAAACAAAAACATCAAAGTGTGCATTCGTCTGTGTTGTCTGTGATCAGCTTATTCCTGATCAGGCCTTTGAGATGTTTGTGTCAAAGTGAGTCTTCTTTCCTTTGCCGCTATTCAGTCGGATGAGATAAGACCCTACAGATATCTTAAAATGAGCTTTTCTTCCCCCACCCCCATCCTTCAATTTCCTCTATCTCCGTAGATATAAACTATTGACAGGTCTTGAACCTCTAGAATTACATTTTCAGATTCAAAGGGTGGAAGATGCACACATAATATGAACATCAGCAAATAGGCACAAAAGCACCCAACACCAATAACCCGCTGCTGTTTTATACTCCCTACAGCTTTGTCAGATTTGAAGAGAGAGGTCAGACTTCTGTCACACCTTCTGTAAAAGAAATACTCGTACATTTCAAAGCTGTTTCCACATCGGCTCTTTGTGTATGTGTGTGTGGTCGTGAGAAATTATATGATAGTGATCCAAACTGCGCATGGTTCGAAAATCCCTCATTAAAGTACAAGACTGTATTAAAGATTGCTAGTATTAAGATCTTCACAGTGTACATCCACCTTTACTTCCAGCAGTTTCCCCATTAATTTATGGTATGTTTACTGTAATTTACAAGTAAAGTTTCTTAATGTAAAATTTATAGCACAGTGCTGTAATGTAAGCTTTGCATTTTTTTAATTGCTACTACTGCATTCTCAACAGAGAGTTTATTAAACTATGTAAACTATAAATGCACTTTCTTCTGTTTTTTTCTTTATGAAAAAAAATCCACTGTTTTTCAAACTTAAATATTTTGTGCTTGTCATGACAAAATACTGAGTTATACAGTAAAATGTACATTGGCCTGCGGTTAACATTATCCTCAAAGACATCAGCATTTACACAATTTATTTTTGCACCAATGTTTTACCGTGTGTTAATCTCTTGATTGTGGTGTGTGAGTCCTAAATGTCCTGAATTGTGTTCATTATTAACAGAACTGTACATTTAAATAATAGAAAAAAAGTCCTTTATGTTCCCATGTGTGCTTCTGTATCATTAATACCCACCTTTACAATACAGCCACAGTTAGGTAAGAGTGGTGCATCGTGTATACCACAGCAAGTGAAATGGTGTGAGCTGTTATTTGCTGTAACCACACTATTCTGTCTTTTTCCCTGTTTGTGAAAGACTAATACAAACAGCAGAGGCCATAAAATAGCACTTTGTCACCACTCTCAGAGCATTATCATTGCCCAGTAATGATTTCCATTGTAAATTCACTATCGTTTCCTCACCATACCTATGTCACTATTATAGTAGCCCATATTTGCATTGACTTTTGTGACCTACCTTCAGTCTTTCTTTGCATGTTAATGCTCTGCATCTGAACTTCTAGACCTTTTCAATGTAAATTAGCAACCTCCAATCAGGATCTGATTCTAAAGTATACTGCAGCTGAAAGGTCGCTGGTGCTGTGTGAGTCACCTCCAGTCGCTCAATTTCCATGATGACAGAGCCAGGTGATGTCCATGATCCATCAGCATATCTGTCGCACAGAGGAACTCAAAGGTATTAGCCCTCAGGTTCATGCGACCTCTGAACACAGAGAGTATTGGCACTTTGACAGGATTATTAGGTCATATGTGATAAACACCGGCTCCTGAATATTAAATAGAAAGGCCCACAGCTTGGAAACATTGACATTTAGCACTTTAAAAATGTCAACACAGTCAACGGCCAAAAATAGCATTTAAATATACATTATTATTGAGATTTATAATATACTTATTACTGAGAGAAACCGGGAACCAACTCATATTCACGAGGAATATATGCGTCCCTCAAGACCTTATTATTAAAGTATTCCAGATTTACATTTATAAACATATAGAAAACTGATACAAACACGGTTACAATCATACCAATTACAAAGTGAAAGGAAAATTTACATAGGAGAATACTGTATGTCATCATTTCAATAGTTCAGGTTACAGTACAACCACAGTCCCTTAACCTCAATAGGAAAACCTAACATAACAGATATCATAGATCAAAGACAAAATATCCTAAACATTATATATGTACTTAAACAGATTTTTTTTCCAATACTATCTTAAAACAATACTACCAATGTCCATATGTATGTTAAAAGCATTTTTGTAACTGTTCCTTCTGTTTATAGAGGCCACTGGATTTTGTCCACCATCACTTATTCCTTCAAAAGTGGTCTGCTCTCCCCCAGCACAGACAGAAACATATTGATTAAGACACAATGTCTTGCAAAAACAAAGAACAGCGACAGTGACTGCATATTAGCTCTGTAGTATACAACTTCTGCTCATCATTGTTTAAGCATGTTCCTCAGGTATTTGTCCAGGTATCTCATTTACTTGATCCACAGTATGGTTAGTGGATGGTTGCGGACTGGAGTTGGCACAGTTTGATCGAGTTTCAGCTGTACTAGTGGTTCTTTGGATGAACTGCAGGAAGTTTTCCTGAAACGAACCCTCTTGGCTTGATGCCCCAAATTCCACAGGCTGTGTAAGGCAGCAACGCCTAAACTTTACCAGCTCCTCTCTGATCTGTCTGTTCAACAGGCCGTAGAAGAATGGGTTGACAGCAAAAGAGGAGTAGGCCATCCAGGTGACAGCTTCCTCCAAGTCGCCGGGGCTCTGCATGGAACTGGTCAGAGACATTTGCAGGTGGAAGATGAAGTAGGGCAACCAACAAACCAGAAACTGACCTACAATGAATACCAAAGTCAATGCAGCTTTGCCTCCACTGAATGCCCTCTCTGGAGACAGTCTTTGTGGCAGAGTACGGGTGGTAGTGATCATGGTAGTCTGGCTGTTGATGGAGTCAGAGCGATCCTTGGCAGGGCTTGCATTTGCCCATGTTGTTACTGCAGGGGCTTGCTGCAGGGCTGCAGAACGAGCCACCTTGTATACAGCACAGTAAACAGCAAAGATAACCACTGCTGGAGCCAGGAAACAAACCACACTGAAGAGCACTGCAAATACTCCTCTTAGGCGACTGTGGCTCGCATGAAGAGAGCAGTGAGCTGCTGCAATAGAGCTCTGAGGTCCGTAAGCTGGCCATCCAAACAGTGTGACAATAGCCAAGAGGACTGACTTAACCCAGATTAGTAGCATGACACCAATAGCAAGATTGATGGTCATCTTGACTTCATAACGCATTGGGTGTACAATATAGAAGTAACGTTCGACACTGATGGCCGTGATGGTGAGAATGGATAAACAAATAAGGAAAACGTTAAGAAAGATGTAAACCTGACACTCCAGAACAGTGAACACAACAGTTCCAAAGAACGGCGAGCTGGATATGATCCCCAAAGGCATCAGGAGGATGGCACACAGCAAGTCAACTGCACATAGGTGGCACACAAAGGCAAACCTCTTAAGGTGCGGCGCACGAGCAATCGCCACCATCACACCAGTGTTGGCCAACAAAGCAATGAGGTTGAGGGTAACCATGCAGAACAAACCGAAAAGATCTTTGATCTGTGACTGGGAGCTCGTGACAACACCCACATCAGCAGGGACGGTAGGATTGGGTTCCCACTGGGCAGTTGTAAGATTCAGAATGGAATGATTTGCCACAGAGGCTAACATGGACCTGGTCTTGTCAGCCATTATTAAATCACAGCTTCCTCCATTTGTATCTCAGATTTCTTCATATGTGGATCTGTGTTGAAAGGAAATGAAAAATCCTTATAAAACATAACTATAAACATCTAAAAAGTGGTTCAGACTTTTCAAGCGTGTTTATGCATCTATTAAAAATGTGTTTATTTCTCTGTATATGTGATCACCTCTGTCCGTATAAGGCAGGGGTGGGCCTCAAGGGCCAGTGTCCTGCAGGTTTTAGATGCATCCTTGATCCAACACAGCTGAAGTTCTCCAGAGGCCTGGTAATGAACTAATCATTTGATTCAGGTGTGGTGACCCAGGTGATATCTAAAACCTGCGGGACACCGGCCCATGAGGCCTGGAGTTGCCCACCCCTGGTATAAGGTCATGTAATTTCATTTTAGATTGAGAAATATATTGTAATTAAATTTCCACAGTCACAATCTTAATTTTTCACTGTGACTTGTTAACAGGTAACAGTAATAGCAACTGGTGTAAACATATTGATGGGTAAACTTTGAAATGTTTGGAGTAAAAACAACAGTTGTACAACGTTCAGACAGCATACTACACTGCTGTTGAATTAAAGAGTTGTTTCTCCTTAAAAAGTCTAATCCATTTACAACCAGCACTCTAAGTGGTTTAACGGACTGACTGATTTAGATCGAACTGCTATCCGATAAACCTTTCTTCAACACGGCATGTTGTTTTTATCGGGAAGGAATTATTGACTCCTGTTGTATTATTTGCAACATGAGGATCAATTACGAGATGTGATGTAGTAGTTATTATAATCACAACTGTGACTGAACAAATGTTAATGTGCACAAGAGATTTTGGTAGACACACTAATAAAAGTAACTGAAATTACAAACCCATTGTTATGGTACATTTTGTAGACAAGTACAAGTTACTAACTTTAGGCCTGCTGCAGGAACACACTAGTATCACTACCAGATACTGATAAACAGATTGCAGTGGTACACTTTAAAACATTTCTGTGCCTTTATATGTCATCGTGGGGAAAATACATTTATTGACTTCATTTTTTTGTGTCCTTAATACAGAAACAAATATAGCACTGAAAAATGAGATTGAACTGAAATAACTTACCCATGATCCACTCTGTTTTTGCACCACAGTTAAATCCAAGTTAACCAAGTGTCAGTGCTGACACCACTACAGCTTAAATCCCACATATTGTTTATGCAGTCCCAGCTTTTTTGTTGTTATTGTTGTTGTTCATGATAATTCCACATGAAAAGTTTAAGAGGAGAGTTTTAGAGTTAGCAGACAGGTATATCCCCGATTCCATGACTGTTTTCCATTTTAAATGATGCTTCTTCTCTTTCCTCTCCCTTCCTCTAGTAACACCCCTTATTGCTGTTTGATGCGGTGTATGGCGGTGACTGTCACACATTGTATTGTGTGATTGTGTGAGTGATGTGTTTTTTGTTTTTTCAAGCAGACACACATACTCCTCTGTCTTCTTCCAGAGCACAGTCTCTCCTGGGTCCTAGCAGCCACCAATTCAAAGATTTATTTCTCTTTTTAAATGTAGCTTACATTGACAATGCAACTGTTTTCTTTTTACATCCATTTGGCTTAAAATATTTTCAATTTCCTGACTTAGGTCATCCATCTTAAACTATATGTTTCATTGAGCTGGATTACAGAACATCACTCACATAATAGGAACTAAAAATGAATAAATAAATGATAAGCAGTGTTTGCAGCTAGCAAAATGTGAGCTAGTATCTTGCAAAATGAGTCCTTTAAACTCTTCGCCATAACAAAAAAAAAAACATGTCTTAACTGACACACTGGACTTCTCTGAGAATTAATCAAGGATAACATTTAACCACTAAAACAATTTTTTCTGGTCATGATTGTAAGTAAATAACTAATCTGGCATCTTTATCTTCACCAATATGCTCTACTACTTTTTCCGCTTTCTGGAAAATTATACATTTTTGGAAAAATTCACAGATAACAACAATAACTTTATACTTTAGCATTAAAGTTATTACTGAGATTAAAGAGTCTGTGCATACTGGTGGATTAATCATTACATTGGGTGGTGGACTAATACATTTGTTAAGCACTGTACATAACACATAAAAAGAGCATTAAATGAGAAACATTTTCAATTTGAAACAACATACCCAAACACAAAAATATTTAGCTGGTAAACATTTTTAGATGATTTATTCCTTATTTATCGATTACTTGTTTACAGTCACAGTCAGTTTAACATGTAGTGCATTACCATTATGGCATCATTATAACTAAATGCCTTCAAAGGGACATGAGAAATGTTATGCATAATGCACTTCAGTATATTCTATATTCAAGTAATGTTTTCTCATTACTGACACCATGTGGTTGTATTTGGAATAAACCAAGAAGGCATAGTGGGACAGGCTTACAAAGCAGAAAAACCCTTAAAAACATTCTTACATTTGTAACAGTTCTTCAACGTTACCTTACCTTGTAAAATTAACATGTTACAGTTTCATAAATATGTCTTTGTATAGGTGCCATTTACACACAAGTTCCTCTTTATTTATCACTACTCAAAATGTATATACAAGTGCACATTCAAGACACTTTCTTTCTCAAGCATGGGACTGTGTCTTCCGTTGTCAGTGAGAATAAATGATGTGTATGTAAATATGTAAATGCTATAGA
The DNA here is from genome assembly GCA_015108175.1 of Pelvicachromis taeniatus. NCBI lineage: Eukaryota > Metazoa > Chordata > Actinopteri > Cichliformes > Cichlidae > Pelvicachromis > Pelvicachromis taeniatus. The sequence goes on from VURO01013348.1 coordinate 66,277, forward strand.
AACAAAACATGAGGTTCAATATGTAATTCAGTGGTTCTCAAACTGGCAAAAGCTGTGAGAAGTCATTCACTGCTTATCAACAACTAAAAAGATAAATATTACTTTATTTTTCTTAAAAAAAGAAAAAAAAAATGACATTAATCCAAATCAGTTTTCACATTGTAGTCCAACCCTCCAGTTTGAGAACCACTAATTCAATTCAAAAACAGAAGTGTGCAAAGATCACCATGTTCTTCATTGTAAATTGTCTTTATATCGTTTAAGTATATATAAAAACTTGCAAACTACACAAACATAAGCGTAAGGCACAGAAAAGAAGTGCTTCTGCATCTAAAATAAACAGAGCCACATTCACTGTAATAAGACCATAGCCTTATCAGAAGGACTGTAGGAAGCCCATCACCAAGAAACAAACAAAAAGACCTTCATTTTTCTTTGGTTAGAACAATACATTAATGTATTAGCCATACATGTTTATCTCCACCAGGTAGCGAAGGCGGCACTGACTCTCTTTGTAGATGAGATATTCACTGTTGCTGAAGTGGCTATCAGAAAACTTGGGTTGCTTTATTGGCTTACCCTGAGGTACAGCAACCTTCTTACCCTCCAGGGTGATGAAGATGTCCTTGGATGGATCTGAAATCAAAGAATCACAAAGCGATGTAATAAAATAGACAGGAGGGGGCATTTATGTCACACTTTTCCACACTAATTGATCACTACAGGCCACGCATATCTTTTTTCCCCACACAAACAGCATTCATTATTTTGTTCTATGCACTCTGTTTACATGAACACCTGCAGCCTATGTAGAATCACCATTTCACCTAACATGCATGTCTTTGGATTGGAGGTAAGGCAGACGAGCACATGGAGATCAAGTAAGCGCCACACAGAAAAGCTACTGCTACTCTGATTTTAAAATTTTTATATTTTTATTCGTTTGGGGGAAACTGAAATAATCTGATAACATGAATAGCAAGTTTCTTTGTCATGATTGACCAGTGGAAATCAAACTTCATCCAAACTGTCAAACAATTTCAAGGACAAAAGGCACGCAGATCTCTCAACATACTGATCGTTTACTTGTGACATGGTATATTACTTTATAAAAGGTATAATTTTACTGTATAAAACTCAAAAAGTACTGTACCTGGTTCAACACTGCCTCGTGCCACCACACTATCATACCCGGCCGGAGACTTCTTCAAGGAAGAATTGTCTCTGGTAATGGTATGTTCTTTGCCAAGGGCGACCTCACTGAGAAACATCACGCCTGTATTTTTGGAAGCGCGCACTAAAAATGGACAGAAAGTGAAAAGTACAATATTATGATTCTAATAAAGCCCCAAAATTGTCTTGTTTCTTGCTTCTACAGCCTTACCATAACATGCAGACTTGCTGTTTTCAGAGGCAAAATAGATACCACAACCGACACGGCCTCCAGAATGGGGCATTATCCTCAGACCACTCTTCAGGATAGCTGCAACCACTGCTATGTTTGTACCATGCCACAGCAGACGCCGATTCTCCAGATTATCGTTTTCATTGAAGCGCTGCCCCTGCAATGTGAAATATGTGCTTTCGGTCAGAGGACGCCTGTTTTCTGTGTTTGACTTAATAAAACCGGCTGTAGTGCCTACCTCTGTCTCTCGATCAACTTCCCAAACATTGAGAATTTTTGGTTTGTAATAGCCACCTGAAGTCGCTTTCATGTAATTTTCTATGATCTTCAAATGCAAAGACACAAAGAAGCAAATAAAACAACCTCTACTATTGCATAAAACACAACATGAATAGCAGATCTCAGATAAGCAGCAAGACCTTATCATGTCAGAGACAGTACCTTGAACATTTCGGCATTCTTTTCCATCATAGTCAGCCTGCATTTGAGAGAATTGTAGTCTTGGTCTATAGGGTGAGGAACCATCTGTATCATCTCTTCCTGAGCCTTCTCAGTCTCCGACTTCAGAGTCTGGGCAAGCTCAATGTCAGCCAGCACCTTTAAAAATCACACACAACAGGGAACAGACTTTAGGAATGAGAACACAGCAGAGCAAGACAAATCTTATTCTGATGCAGGAAATCTTACCAAAAGCATCTCCTTTTTCTTCTCCACAATCTCTTTGTCATTAATGGTAGGCGGTCTGTTCCTGCCAAAGTTATGTGGGATTGTGGTGTAGAATTTTGAGGAAAGTTCTTCTAGACGTCCTTTTCCACTTTTTTGATTCATAGCAGCTTCGATCTCCTCCAAAACCTCAAAGCCTTTTGCGATCTGGACCTTGCTGAGTTTGCCCAAAGGCATCTTTTTGATGTCTGCGTAATAACCACAAAAAAAACCCATAATTCTCAAGCAGGTCATGCATGTTTTCATCATTTTTGTGTTCAGAAAATCTTGTCAGAAATTGTTTTAATTCAATTTAAGTGATTACCAAATGACAAACAAAAATGTAAGGTGCTCACAGAGGAAACCACACTCTTGAGCCTCCTTTAGACTTTGATTTTAGGGTTTAGAAAACATAGTCCAAACGGGACACTCCTGCAAACCACACAACTTTTCAGACCAAATCAGATAGGTAGTATTACGTCTTCACAGGAAACAAGTTATGGAGGTGTAGTGGGTTAAGCAGAACAATGTGTGAAGCCAGAAGCCAGCACTCACTTATTTTTAGAGCAATGAAACACATGCAGATGCACAAAGAGGACAGAGAGAAGCCCATCGAGTTTTAAGCCTTGGATTACTTTTACTGTTTTACTTCTTCATTTTTGCCTTTTCTGGCTCTCTGCCTACTGCAGCTAGCAAACCCCAGGACATTGATCATATACGTCCAAAATACTGAGATGAGGAAAGATATGCAGATGTAGACTTTACCCTTTGTTTGCAACAATGTTTAATCATTTACGTCCCATTCTTTATTGTTTCCTACAGTTCTTAGAAATACAAGTTAAGCTTAATACACAGGAGTATTTTTAAAGTCTGCACCCAGTTCAGCTTCACAGGTACATTACACAACTGGTATTTTAAATACAAAGAGTGTTGGATCTGTCCTGTGAAAAGGTTTACAACTGACACACACCCACCTAGGTTCATACATTCCATCGCCTCCTTGAACATGTCATTGCTGAAAATGAGCTTAATGAGGTTCTTTGTAGCTTCATCAAGGGTGCAAGGTAGGGTGTTCTTTGCAACCTGGGTTGGCTTGCTGTCAACACAGTCCACCTGCAATTGTCCAAGAGAACGCACAGAGAGATTCTGCTAAAGCTGATGCAGAGTGTCAAAGGTCTAAAATATTAAAAACACAGCTGTAGAATTTGTATTATTTATTTATTTTTAGAGACTTTGCTTCTCATACTGTAGCGAAGCCTGTGATTAACACAAATAAGTAGTGATTTTACCGATTTGAGATTTCATAACCACGCTGAATGCTCCTCAATCTAATCATACAGGTATTTATATTACCTTGACCTCAGCATCTTGCTCTCCATCCACCTCTATCAACGTGTACTTCCCAGAGTGAGAGACAAAATTCATTCGGTCACTCCAGTTGTTCTTTGTCTTGTCCTTAAACTTCTTCTCAAAGTCCTTGACAGCATTTTCAGCCTTATCAAAGGGCGAACTAAGTTTACTCTGCCCCACTTCCCCCTGAAACGAGGTTAGAAATGAAGCATTAGGTGACACCGATGTGTCAACATACAGCATTGAGCATTTTGAGTTACAAAACAATAATATCTGTCCCCCCAGCCCTTTAGAAAAAGGAAAGGTATATATAAGGAACAAACTGCATTTAAAAAAGTAGAACAAACTCACCACTCTGCCCCATCTGTTCCAAGAATAGTACTTGTTGTTTGCTTTAACAACTTGGATGACATAAAACTTATTGTTGTTATGTCCGATATTTGTCTGATTGAGCATGCAATCGTAATCCTCATAAACCTGGTGAAGAAATTAGAGAACATTTATCAAAATCAGCTTTCTGCTCCTGCACTAACTAATCCTACTTGCCATGTCCTACCTCTCCACAGGATGACAATAAACAGTGTTCATCCACCTTCTTGTTGCTTTTTACTTGTGGCCCTGCAGCAAGCAGGGCTTCCTTTGCAGAGGTAAAGGCATCCTTGGCTTTTGGTGTTTCAGGCTCCTTTTTTACCTTCTTCCCACCAGTCTTGGCAGCAGAAGCAGCTCGTCTCTTTGGTGCCATGGTGCTAACTGAAAGGCCTGCACACAAACCTGTCACTTTGGTCTCTGGACAGCATGACTGGACAAGTTCAGACATGTCTGCACTGCCCATACAGCCATCTCTGGCTGTTCATCAGAACAAGCCGAAGTACTCCCCACACATCCGTTATCGAGTAATTAATCTGCCATTAGTAAAAACAACACCAACACTGCAACAGTAGTTTTAATACGTTTTGGAGCAGCGCAGACACCGAAACCGCCCCTTCTTATTTATCATAAAAACAAATAGAATAGAAGAATAATTCCTCGGTCCAGGACTCACCTTGTAACGATAAATTATGCTAACAGCAGAATGAAAGCCGTTCCTCGTCCCCGAAGCAGAACACTGGCTATGTCTGATTTTCTGGAAGTTTACAATCACTTTACAAAACGCGGAAGTGCTGGAGCTGAGTTGTGCCCTCCTCCTCTGCTGCCAGAGTCAACAGAGCGAACAAACGGCTATACCGCCACCTAGCTAGCAGACTCCGGTGTGAGGCTGGTTTGTGTCTTTCAGAGGACCAGGGCAAAAATGAGCCGGTCTTTTGAATTCTGTGACTATTTGTGCTCTACCTATATAATATCACAGAGTTTATTTTTTAAACCTTCCTCTAAGGTTTAACCCTCTACTGCATAGCGTTGCCCTGGGGCAACAAACCACATTTTGATGCCTCACACTGGCCCTTCAAAAAAAAACAACTTTTTTTTTTTTTTTTAAAAATTTACTCC
>VURO01013351.1:7987-24317 GCA_015108175.1 Pelvicachromis taeniatus
TTTTTTGTTTGTTTTTTCGCTTTTTTTTTTTTTTAACTGTTACTGCTAATCACCTTGTTGTACAGCCAAGGTCTGAGTTTTTAAGAAATGAAGTGTCAGAAAATGGGAATTAGGACCAAGGTGGATCAAGATGTTTACTATTAACAACAAGAAAAAAGAAGAGCATTTTAGCTAACTCCTAATATTTCCTGAATGATTTTTCTTGAGTGGATTTTAATTGCTATTTAGTCCAAAACACACATAGCCCAGCAGCGCCTATTGTAGTAGGTTTGAGTTATACAGCGATTTAGCCCTGGGTAGCGTCTGCAGGGATTCCCTTCAAGCCGACATGCCCCCCATCCCACCCGTGGTCGAGTTACATATTTATTTCTTGCTCTCGGTTGTTGCTTTAACACAAGCTCTTAACCTTGAATGTTAAAATAAGCCCCACATGTCACGCACCAGTTAGTAGTAATGCAGACTGACGACCATGAAAGTGGTCACGAGCTCTTACAAGCACACACACGCTGTCGGGTGTGTGGACAGACGTAAATCGTGTATCACGCTGCATTTTTTCCGTGGGGAAATATTGCATTGTTGTTAATGAGAAAGTCCTGACATGTCGTGTCTAACAGAAACATTCAATCAAACAATAAATGAAAGAAACAGTCCAAATCTGAAGTCACTTCTGGGATTAATAGCTAAAACAAGAGAGATGATTTCAGCCGTCGATGCCTTCTCTCACTGGCTTTAAGTGCATATTTGTAGAAAGTGAGTATTCATTACTTATAACACTTGCCAGCATTTTACTCATAGAAACAAGCGGCAGCACAATGTTTCTGTAAACTCTCTCATTAGGTTATGTGTCTGAGTTTACAAATGGAGCCGCTTGTCCCTCTCCAGCATCCTCCTCTGATTTTTCACTGTCCACTTAATGATGAATGACAGTGTAATTAATGAGGGCTGAGTCCTTGTTTCCCACATGCTTCAAGTAAAACAGAGCAAGACATTGTTGCACTTTTGATGTAGCCTATCCATGAATCTACACACTTTCTAATCATGTTCTTAAGGTATCTTTTCTACAAGACATGAGGAGCAACCTCCAGAAAATGCTTCATTTCTGCAAAAACAAGTTGCTTTCTTTCAGTGCAGGCACATTTTGACACTTTAAGACGTTCCCAAAGAAACACAATCTTATGCTCGAGTTCACTGGGGTTAAATTCGGGCCTCAAAACTCAGAACTTTTGAATCTGCAGGCTTTCATTTCCTTGCTTAAGTGCTCTTTGACAGTAATTGTTGTTCGGTGGAAAAGCATCTGCTGTTGGAGTTTCTGTCACAAATGCACTCCTATAATCGCCGCTCCTAAAATCTTTTTGTCTCTGATGTCCCCCGCGGCTTTCACCCACACACTTTGTACTTTTACTCTGCCAACAATTTGTACAACACTTCTAAAACTTTCATTTATGGCAAATTTAGATTGACCTCACTCTTAGCAATCAGTACATTCTTCTTAGTTACTTACTTGGTTATTTTCAAATGCTAATTTACTATTATCTAACTATTTTCAACATTTTATCCTTAATGCATTTACATTTCCACTGTTTATGTACTGTATTTGCATGTTTTTTCACCTTTACTGGCTGCTTTTATTACTGTTTATCCGTCACATGAGTAGCGGTTTGGAATTTTTAGGCAAAGCTTCTTTAAACCCAGCTCTTAATGATCTCGTATTTCTCATTTTCAGCCATACATTATACATAAAGACACTCTGGGGCTTCGGCACGTTACGCTTTTTAATCAGATTTTATTTTCCACTTGGTTGCAGTTGTAGAATTGAATCATTTCCTGTCGTTGGACTTTGTTGTCTCTACAGGTGGACTTGGGGTTCCTACGATTCGTCAAAGCCATCGGGACGCAGGGTGCCATCTCAAAAGAAACCAAGAAGCACTACTACGTTCGCACATATAAAGTGGACCTGAGCTCCAACGGAGAGGACTGGGTCGCCGTGAAGGACGGCTCAAAGCAGAAGGTAATGATGAGTCACTTATTCTCTTACAATGATCATCTACCTAATACTGACAAGTAATGAAGGACCCTGCATTCTAATCAATGAGGTAAATAGCTGAATCAATGTTTTCCAAGGCTACAGCAGCTGGCTGCATGCCTAATCTAAAGTGTGCACTGAAGGTCTGCTTTGCATCCCACTTCTCTTAACGCGACCAGAATTCATTTATTCTGGCAGTGGAAGTTGTTGGTGCAGAAATAAACTTCTAGGGACTGGATTTAAGCTGCATACTGACAAACACTGTGTAACACTGTGTCTCGTCTACTCTGTTCTACGCTAAATCTGCATCACCTTGAACATTCGTGCTGTATTGTGGAAGATTAAGTCAGTTGATCCCTTCATGTGTTATTTGTTGTTTTTCCCAAATTCTAATTACTCTGATATCACAGCATCATCCAAACACATGCAAAAACACTGAAAGCTCAGTTCTTAAAGGTCTAAATGACCACAAGGCTGCAGCTCGCAGAGCATACCAGTAGCATCAATACAGTGTGCAGTAGTCATGTGCAACAGATAAATAATTTTCAATAAGGCAGCTGCGGTGTATAGCAACCATACTCTTGGTAACCACAGTCATTTCTATTGTCGATTGTGGAGACGCTAGCAGCCAAAGCAGAAGCTTTATTTGCACTTTTAGTGGGAGTAGCAAACACTTACAGTGTTACAGTACATAGCTGTACTGATTAGCAGTGACTGTGACGAATAGCAGTAAACATTCCTGCCAGCGCTGCTGTTTTGCCCAGGTTCTATTCTTCTATTTAAAGACCATTGCCCTGCAGCCTCACGCTTTAATCTTTCTCCCGGCAAAATCACCTAATTCTAACTGTAATACATGCGAACATAACGTCTGTGCATTTCTTTAATGTTACCCGAGTTCCAAAGTCATGTATGGAACACACTCCTGAAACACAGTCCACACACTGCATACAGCGGCCCGGTTGGAGTGGGTGAATATGAATAAAGTAACAGAAGCTCTTGTGTGCTTGTATTTGTAGATGTTTCTGGGGAACTACAACCCCACAGATGAAGTTCGCAGCCATCTTCCCAAACCCACTCTGGCTCGCTACATTCGTATCCGCCCCATGTCCTGGGAGCAAGGCATCTGTATGCGCTTCGAGATCTACGGCTGCAGAACATCAGGTACACAAACTCATACATACTGATGTGGGACCTCACTCCCAGCTCCAACTCCTGATGTATAGATTTATGTTCTACAGCTACTCCGCTGCATGCCATTAGTGCTGAAGTCCGTGTTTTTACGTATTCCATTCATACATTTTCTTCTTAATTAACTTTCCCTGTCCCCTCGGGGATTAATGAAGTTTAATGTAATCATTTTTTTTCCCCCTTATCTAACATATACATATGCAGTGTATGCATCTGCTAACACTCACCGGATTACTTTTTTCCCTATTTTCTAATATAGTAAGCCAAACATACTGAATATACTGAAATTTCCAGCTCACTTTACCATCTGCATATTTTTTCTCCATGCTCAGTAATCTCTTGCAAATATTCTGCTTGTTCCCCCAAACACAAAAGGCAGATTTGCCATTTATTAAATGTTTTATGTCATTCTAATTAAGAAAAATGCTCAGTTCTTTGCCATTTTTATAGCCCATATGTGCTCTTCTCCAATCCTGAGCTGAAATCTTTAACGTAGCCTTTCTTTAAAAGATGGAGAGAACCCCGTAGCCTTGTTTCAGAGCTAGAATGTGCTACAAAATGCATAACTTTTGAGTTATGAGTTATCTAAAAATCCACCAGGGTAAAGTTGTGATGAAGGTGGTGATCACAGGCTGTAATCATGATTGTTTTCTGCTGTAAAGTTAGCGTTTTATGGTGGGAGTCTTACTCGAGTGACCATTAGAGGAACTGTGTTAATTGCCAAAAACAAAAAGCCGTTGATCTCTTAAAGAGATTTCAAACACTTCACCAGCTCGTTCTTCTCTGCCACATTTTTCTTCCTTTTACTTTTCCTCACTTTTGTTCATCATGAATCAAACTAGCATCTTTTCGCTTTGTGGATGAGAAACACCCGCTGCTCTCTGTTGATTTAAAATAATCACTGCTTCCAAAGCGAGCGCAAACTCCCACAGAAGGATGCCGTTATTCATTACGCTGGAGCAGAGGAAAATCATGGTGCCTCATTACTCATCCCCTAACATTACATAAACCTCAGTCCTTGATGTGCTACAAACAACTCTCAGTAGGAGGGCTTCGTGAATTGGATATCAGGCTCTTACTCATAGGAGAACTGGCTATAGAGTGCTGGACAGGTGATTCGGGAGATATAGTGACACAGTTTAGAGAGTGTGTATGTGTGCTGTCTGCAGGTAATGCACTTGAAGCAGAGCCATCGTTCACGCCAGAGCACGAAAGTTTTTATCTGCATTTTCGCAATTTAAAGAAGTGATGAAAACACGAATGCGCGTTATCGTTTGCTGTCCCTGGGAGGACATTTGGTTCTTATAAGCTCAGAAACATCAAAAACACGCAGGCAGCTCTGCAGGAGGTTTCCATAAAGGAGTCTAAATAGCTTTATATTTTCACACTGTGCAAGAATTTACATCCCCACGAGCTGTTGTTGTTGTTGTTAAACGCCAAACACAACTGTGGGAGCATTTGTCAAATGCAAATATCATGACTGCTTGGGCCCGGATATTAGCTCTAGCTTGTTGTGGATAATGGATTTAACTTAGCCTCGCAATGACTAGACCATGCTGTGCAAGTATTATTAAGAGTTCACATTCCAGGAAAGCTTATCTAGTCATTATCCCGGAATATTTTCCAAAACTTAAACACTGTAATGAAAATAGCAGCATTCAAAGAAGCAGCCTGGCCCGGTTGTCGAACAGATTGTACTGTAACCTCAAGGTCGCAGGTTTCTCGCACACGCCGATGAGTCTGTCAGTGTCATAATGCCCGCAAGGCGAGACTTTAAACCTCCAACATGTTGCCAAGATTCTGCTGCAAACCGCCTCTTGACCTCTGATGACATGAAGCAGATTTGTGGTAGTGAACTTTTCTTTCCTTCTTCATGTGAATCAGAGATCATCCAGTTTTGCTAAATGAGGCAAATTTGTCATTTTTGGTTTATACTAATTTTTATATATTTTTTTTAAATCTACTTGACTTCACTGCAATCGGAGTGAAACTTTCCGAGCCTTCTACGTGCTGGAAGAAGGCTTTGTTCAGACCAACTTTAGCTCTGCATGAATAATGCAGCCTCTTCATTTATTTCAGTGGAGTGCTCAGTGGAGGCTCGATATCATCTGGCAAGGTGCTGTCAAGTGTATAATGCAACTAAATTACCTTTTACCCTGAATGCACAGTTTCTCCTATCCCCCCCTCATGCTCATCAAGAGAGAATAGAATCATTTCCTCTGTGACAACCTCCCCCCGCTCATCCTAATGTAATAACTTTGCAGTTTTTTGGTGTCTGGAAAGTCTTCATACTTGAGGATCTGCTAAATCCCGAATCATTTTCCGTCATCTCGCCAGTACTTGAGACTACGCAGCAACACTTTGAATGCTTTGGGTCTGACAGTCACAAAGAAAGAAGAAACACAGCTGAGACACTGACTTTTGGGATCTTATCCATCACAATCGTATTGCTATCAGAGAGCAGATCAGGGATTTGCCCGTTTTCATTCTGTGTCATGTCCGTGACCATAAACTTACAGTCACAGTCAAAAAGAATTAGCAACAAAAACCAGGAGTCCTGAAAGAGATGTCGTGGCAGCTCGCATCACCCTGATCTCAGCATCAGGGAGTCAGCATGAGACTGAAATCCCGCTGGTGCCTGAATCCACAGAAGATGCTCAGAAAAACATACCCGTGAAGTCGAATCTGTGCTTGCGTACAAGAAGGAGAATAGTTGCTGATAGTCAAGCCCCTCAGAATCAGAGAGGCTCGACTCGGGAGACAGACACTCTCTTTAAGATTCGACTCACATGGTTCCTTTTCGATAAAGTTTTTAGTTAGAGCTGGATCAGGTGACCCTGAATATCCCTTTGTTATGCTGCTGTAGGCTCAGGCTCCTGGAAGACTTTCCAGTGATGCACTGAGCACTTATTTTCCACTCACGTCTTTTCGCTCCCCACCTGTTTATATACCACTGCAGCATTTTTGTTTTCTCTCCCCCTCAGCCTCTTCTTGTCTTGTTTCTCCATCTTATCAGCTGGAAGTTTCTTCCTGTTAAAAGAGTTTTTTCCGTCCCACCATTATGAAGGGCTTGCTGTACTGTAGGGCTTTGTCCTTACAGTCCCTGGAGGTGACCGTCGTTGTGATTTGGTGCTATGCGAACAAGCCTGAATCCTTGCTTCATCTACAGAGCACCTGTTTAATTTAACCCATCCTAGGGATTAAAGATGACTCTTTGGTATTTTAAGTGTTTAAACACTGCTCCAGCACCCAGAGGGGCTGAACTAAAACTGCTGACTCAAGCAGCGACAAGATAATGATGGCCGTGGTATTTCTTATCGTACTTTACGCCTGTCAGAAGTTTCCTACACACTGTTCACTGTCTGCTCATCGTTGTCCCGCTGTACAGACTACCTGTGTTCAGGGATGTTGGGGATGGTGTCTGGCCAGATCTCAGATGCTCAGATCAGTGCATCGTCCTACGCTGACCGGGGCTGGGTGGCCGAGAACGCCCGTTTATTGACGGGAAGGTCGGGCTGGACCGGACAGTCGACAAAGCAGCCTTTCAAGAATGAGTGGCTGCAGGTGGGTTCACAAACACGGCTGAGTTTAGTCATGAAACAGGCAGATCATGACCTCATGAGTGTTTTACTTGTTTACAGTATTAGAAAGTTCAATTACACATGCAGCCGCCACAAGCAGGTCTTAAACTGAAACAGTGCAAAGCTTCTGGCTTGTGTCTGCTTGTAAGCACTTACTCATACAGCCATTACTGCTTTTATAAACAGTTTAAATTAGAGTATACAGTTTATTTTTCCCCACTCGGATGGGAAGCATCTGGAAGGAAAACATATCTAAATTTTGACTAGCAAATCTCTAAATAGTCCCGCCTGCAGGGATCCTCGTCCCCAGAGTGGAAACCACTCATCAGATCATAGGTGTAGACAGTATTTTCCTTCTTCACAGGTGGATCTGGGCCAGGACAAGATGGTGACCGGTGTGGTGATCCAAGGAGGGAAACACCGTGACAGGAACGTCTTCATGAAGAAGTTTAAGGTGGGCCACAGCCTGGACGGAGAGGAGTGGACCATGGTGAAGGAGGAGAACACCACCAGGGTCAAGGTTGGCTCACTTATACACGTGACAGCAATATGTCTTCATTTTATTAGCCTGTGTTTGTGGTGCCTGGCAGCCAGAAGGTCAGGCTCTGTAACATGAGCGCTGAAAAAACAAACATCTATTTATCTGTTTGAGATGCAGAATAATTAGTTAGCACGCATAGAAAGCAACTCATAATCGTAAGCTGAGAGCCGTCATGTGGCGGTGCTGCAGAAATATGTAGACAAGCTGAAAATAAAACAGAGAACGAGTCTTTATTTTCTCCCACATGCAAAGTCAAAAACGAGAACATAATGCAGAATTCCTGAAATAAACGGAGAGAGCGACGTTTGCAGTTCTGAGTGAAAAGGCACAAAGTAAAACTAGAATGAGACTGAAAACAAACCTTCAGAGTAAAACAGACCAAAGACGTGAAGGCCAACATGTAAAGGAGGAAACGCAGACAGGAAATAGCCCGACAGGCTAGAATAATGGAAAAGCAAAACTACACATGGCCAAAACAACAAAGACATCCAAACAGGAACAAAAATATCACAAGAAGAGAGTCTCGGCATGACTAGAATAATTAAATCAAAGCGGCGATTCGATTAATCAAGAATCCAAAACTCAAAAACAACACAGAGCCATGAGACTGTGACTAAATGTGCTTAATATGACTTCAAATGAGCACATCTGAAGGTGGACCTCCTGAAAGGACCACATGTGCACATCAGATGAAAGTGCTTTTCCTTTTTCTTTTGGCTTCTATTCGCTCTCTTTCTTTCTTATTCCTCCCCTGTGTCTCATTCACCGGCAGCATTGTGAAGCAGGCGATGAATTAAAAGGAAAGCAAATAAAACAAAGTTGTTGACATGAAATAAACATCTTTAATTCTTGAAAGCCGTGAGACAGGCGCTCTACACACCACAGCGCCGCTCCCACATCACCTCTGTTATAGACGGCTGTTCATATGAGCTCTGTTTGGTGGTCCGTGTTTGTTGGATGCTTTTGTCTGAAGAGGAAATCTGGGTTTTTATTGGAAGCGAATCGTTTTAGTCTACTTTAAATAAACGCAGAGTAGAAGAACAAAGAAGAACTGTGGGTGCAAAACTGAAGCGGCATTATTGGGGTGTGTGAAACCATCACAGCAGGATTTGGTGACACAAAGAAGAAGTGCAGCGGGAGAGTTTCTGCTCGACCACCCACACATTTATTTTTCACATTCGCTCAAGCTTTGTGCCGAGGTCCCTCGCTTCTCTCTGCACCAGAGCCTCTAAGACGCGTATTGATCAAACGTGTCGATACGTCTGTGTTACAAAAATATTCGTGGTCATACCTTACTGATTCTCTCATCGATCGGCTTTCTAGCACTTTCTTGGCTTAATGACACCACAAAACTACTGCAACTAAATGGCGTTTTATCGCTCTAGAACTGAGTGCAAGATGTAGTTCTGAACTGAAGCCGATAAAAACATTAATATCCAAGTAACTTTAAGTTGTAAAGTATATTTGACGTTGTTGGGCCTCTTTGGCAGTATCCAGACAGCTATTTCTGTGCACTTGTTAGGTAGAAACAATCAGAATTTCCTAAAAAAAAATCATCAAACAACAAAAAAAAACCAATGTCATTCTAAAGAGTTTAAAATTTTGTTCTTTGTCTTTTAACAATAAAAAAAATGAACTAAGAAGTATTTGTTCTTTAGATGACAGAAAACAAGAAGTAATGATTTTGATGTCAGTAACTATTGTTCCACCAGTATTTTTATCTTAATATGGTTTACAGAATTTCAGTCATGAGGTTTGTATGCTTTATATACAGGTTTTTTAGAATAGGAAAACTCCATTCATAATACAGCAAAAGAGTACACAGAGTGTGGAGGAGTTAAGAATCTGCCTTTGACCATTACCTCCAGCTATTTTTCTGTACTTTTTAAAATTCTTTAAAAATATTTAAATAAAATTAAATACCGGTAAAGTTTTTCACTAAAAGTGTTAGAAACCAACTTTCTTTCTCTGTAAATATAACTGTAATTCCAATCTGCAAAAAGGAAACGCGTATCATTGCTCTCAAGACCCTCCTTCCCCTCCTCGGCTGGCCCCGCTGGTGCGACATCCTCCTCTATGTTTTCCAGATGGCAGGGTGGAGGGCAAAGCTTGCCATCAGACTCCTGCTGATTTACTGCAGACGGAGATCTAGATGCTCCTGTCGGCCTCTCCGCTCCGTTTCCTGTAGCTTTTTATAAAAATAAAAAAAACCTTTCAAAAGACGAGGCAGGAAGGCTCAGTGGTACGTGTGTTTAAAGGTACCTGGGCACAAGCATGTACTCTGTACATACAGTGCATGTTTGTGCATAAAGACGAGAGCATATACAGTTGTATATACGTGGCGGCTGACATGTGGGTCTAACCTAAAACAGCAGTCATGGAAGATGCACACAAGTAAGATATTTATGATAAGCTTTGGTAACAGCATAACCTCCCAGCATGCAAATTCAAATCACTCATTTTATGAGTGTAAAAGTGTCACAGTGTTGTCTAAAGAAACTAAAAGGCGACTGTAATTTCATAAGATTTCCAATAATATGTGCACTGGAAGAAAGGCTGGAAAAAAAAGTGGCACTATTTTTTAAAGAGGACCAATAAAGCTCATTTTTTCTTGTTATTATTTTTTAACAGAAAATCTTTCCATGATTGGTGCAGCCCTTACTTTGTCCTTTTTTAAGCTCCACTTTCTTTAACTCAACTTTCTATTGATTGACTGCCCCTTGAAAAGTTTGAACAGCATGTGGGAGGGGCTTCTGTGCCTGACATGACCATATAAGGATATTCTCTGACTGAAAAAAAAAAAGAAAAAAAGAAGAAAACCTAATAAAACATGCCAAGGTGTTAGCAAAGATGGAACGGCTTTAATGTAACAGCTATGTCCACACATAAACCTTTCATATTATATAATTCCAGCTATACTGCCACTCTGCAGCCTTCAATAAATCAGCCACGAGGAAACCGCAGCACTTCAGACCGGCAGGCGTGCGTTTGGTGTCCCGCCACTTGTGACTGAAACCATTTTCATCTGTGCTGTTTCCATGTTGAAAATATGAGAGGATGACCTCTGGATCTGATTTCCTGGCTTTTGCCTTTGTTTCCTCCTTTCATTTTGTTTCAGCTCCTTGTCAAACAGAGTAATGCCTGATCAGAAACAGTACACGCCGTTTTCTTCTGTTGTTCTTATCAAAGCCCCGAGGATGGGACTTTACAGCAGTGAGTGCTGCAGAGTGTTCAGAATAGCATATACTGGCACCTTCTTCTCTAAATGACACAGCTTTCATAGATTTACTTCTTTCATGTAATTTCATGCATAATTTACACTCACATCAGAGAGATCAACATTGATAATTACAGGTAAAATTATGAACACCTTAACCATAAAGCTGCACACGTCAGATCAGAAAGCATGCTGGTCATTTGATTTAGGGATACAAACATATATCCACCAAAAATCTATATCAGCTTATGCAGGGCTGCAAGTCAGATGATGTTTACCACCGCCAGTGGTCGATATTTATCAGCTGTGTCGCACTCATTTCATAATCACATCCCTCATTTTTATTTAAATGCCTAAACCTGTGCAATACCTTTATTTTTTTCCAGGTATTTTTGGGGAACCAGAACCATGATACCCCGGAGCTGAGATCCATGGGTCCACTTATTACCCGCTTGATCAGGATCTATCCGGAGAGAGCCACCATCGAGGGCGTGGGCCTCCGTTTAGAGCTACTGGGCTGTGAACTGGAGGGTGAGTCCCTTTTACCACAAACAGATCTATCAATCTGTCGTTCTGCATTATGCCACAAAGATAGAAAGAATGACATTAAGCCTGTGATATGGAGCAAGTTTGAACTGGATCAGATTACACTGGAAAACTTAACAGCATGTTGCAGTTTAATATCCTGATATTACACACTCCTGTGGTTTCTGCCTTTGGCAGGCTTGGTCTTGCTTGAAAATGGCACTGAGCTTTCATAAACCATAGCAAATAGCATGCAGAAATAAAGGTGAATTCCAGAAACTGCAAGGAAACTAGTTGCCGGAAGACAAAATCTACCGTTAGGGCTGTTGACAGAAGGAAACAGAAAACCCACAATGAGGCACAATGGGAGACACTCACAGTAAACGTTTGGTATCTGGGCTGAGTCTTAGATCTCAGTCATCACATTCACAGACATTCAGACCCTCATCTCGAGGCCGCATGTTTTATCTCATGTTTAAAACATTGTACTAACAAGAAATCTTGAACTTTACGCCCCTGTTGTTGCGCATCGTTCTCTCACATTTTCTGTTACTCGGTTTACTTTAAGGTGTTAAATGAAAAAAAAAAGCAGGCAAACATAAAAAAACAGTAGGTATATTTAAAGTTTGCTCTTTTTTTCCCCCAAATGAAGTTCCCTGTTAAACATGTCTGAATACCTGAATCCTTTTTTTCAGCCTCATTAGGAGAGAGAGCAGGTGATGTGTTGCAGCACTTTTAAATCTATTTGATCTGCAGTTTTTGTTTCTATGTAAAGTTTCTATGACTTTTAAATTGCACAACACTCTTGAAACCATTTGCCTTAGATTACGTTACAGTAATCCATGTGAGTCAGAAGCTTTAAACACTTGATTTCAAGCATGATTTTGTCACCATAGACTGAAAAATTATGCCACTGTGAAAGTGCCTCAACCCTGCATTTTGTCTGATGGCCACCAGAGGGCGATACCTTTTGATTGCAAAAAGACTTCCAGTCGTATAGAGCAGTGTTTCCCAACCTTTTGGCAGCAACAGCACATATTTTTTCTTTCTAATATTTGACATTAGAAAGAAAAAAATAAATAAAAAATATTTAAAAAATCACACGGCACACCACCAAACAAAAATGTCACAAAAATCATACTGATAATTTTTCCCCCACACGCCAGTCGTAGCAGAATTGGCTCGATTTGTCCCCCGTATACCTTTTTAGCTTTCTTCTGACCACTACTCAGGCTAGGGCCTTCATCTGGGTCGGAAATTTCTCCAGGACCCAGGTCAGGCTGACTACTTTTTCTTTTCTGCAGGTAGTTGTACTGCCCTCTAGTGGAAGAGAATGTAATTGTTCTGTCCGTTACTCACACCGATCACTTAGTACTGATCAGGTGGAACCAGATAATTTTCCACAGCACACCTGATCATTTCACAGTGGTTGGGAAACACTGGTATAGAGGTGTATGAGAAAACAGCTTTCTGTCTGGACCTCTGAAAACTCTTTATGGGCTTAGTTACTCATTTTGGGTCATATTGACTGAAAATGGCAAATCTTGGGCATTCTGTGTTTCAAAATTGAGGATTATCTGTCGTATAAAACCGAATGCTCATTGGCTAACAAAATGTTGCCACCTAGATGGCAACGATGTAAAGATGTATATGGTTATATTAGGGACAGACACCCAACCCACCTGCTTGTCAAATCATTTTGTTTGCCAGGGGCAGCCAATCAGAAGAAAGTTTGTTTTATACTGAGGCCAGGATAAAATAATCAGGATAATTTTAACAGGGACTCAGACAAATGCTAACGGAATCTTTGAAAATGTTGCAAACAGTAGTTGGAATCAGTCAGCCAACCAGTCAGCCTTAAACAGTAAACTGCTTACACTTCACGCTGTTTGGTGTAATGAGAGGCAGAAAGAGAGCGTGAGCACATGAAAGGGCTGACGCATGCCATGGCAGAGTGCTATCTCTGCTGTTGCAGTGGTCAGAACTTGGCGGGTGTGTGGGAGAAAAAGGGAGAGGAAGGGAGGGAGGAAGGGTTTGACCTCTCACAGTAGGTGAGGAAGGAACAGATGAAAAGAGGAAGCAGGCTCTCTGATGGAGTATCTGGTTGCACTGTAGGGAGAATGATAAGAATCAGCAAAACCGTGCAGGACTGTGTGCGAGCGCGCGAGAGAGGAGAGGACTGATTAAAGGACGGAGAAGACAAAGAGATGTGAGGGGTACTGGAAAAAGGAGCTCGAACTTGAAACAGGAAATCGCGGGGTGTCTTGGATCTGTCAACTCAATTAAATCAACCATGTTAAACCAAATTTTTGGAAACCTGAAAATCTCTCAGCAGCTAATTGTTTTTTCCTTGTATTCACTTTTACTTCAAAGATAAATGTTTCCCAGTTGACCGAGAATCAGCTCGGAGACAGCCGCAGTACCTGCACACCTAATTGTGCAAACTATTACTATAGACTTTAATACTGCTCCTCACCTAAAGTCCAGTAAAAGTAAGCAGCTCACATGCAAAACAAACATCCTACTGATATTCATCCTATCCTGTTTATTAAAACAGATCCACAGCGGACGCATATTTTAGGGATAATCGACATGCTTATGAATGCAACAGTTTATGACTCATGTTACAGATGGACCATGACTCATTGTTTTTGACAAATGATCTGCTGTGTAGGTCTGTTTGCATGTGGGCATATGTGGGTCATATTAAAGGAAAAGCATGAATCCTTGACCCTTACAGTCAGGGGCTGAGTTCCTTCCACTTTTACTGGCATTGTTGGGGTCCACTTGTTTTCTTGGCAGGAAAAAAATTCACAGAAAATCTGTTTTTTGATGTTGGGGGGGGGGGTTTTAAGTTCTGAGTGGGAGTGGAATATGGCAATGCCCACCTTTATAAGAAATAAAATGTCACTGAGTAGTTTTTGGGAGTGCAGCAGTGATATAAATCATCTTCAGTCTAGTCTAAACACCTGTGGGAGGTCCAGGATTAGGTTGGAGGGGTAGGATGGATGGATGGATAGATTTCTTTTTATAGATGAAAGACATATAAATAAAAAGACACAGTCTTTGGTCATTCCTTAAAACCGGCGCACGTCACGCAGTGAGAAAGGCGACAGTTTCGCAGCCAAAGTCAATAAAATTCAGCGTCAGAAACTTAGGATGCTCATCCTGAAGCTCACATTTACGAACCAACCAATCGGAATACACCACGAAATGAAGCGGATGAACTCGATGCCAGCACTTGTTGGAAAAAGAAGCCAAACAAACTTGAACAGAGTAGATGCAAAGCAGAATTTGTCTCGTTTCAGTGACGCGTCCTCCAGCTGTTATCCCGACTGCAACAACAAGAGCGTAGCAGGAATTCAAACAGCCGGAGTTATTATTGTGAAACAGTCTGATGTCCAAGTTAGAGTTGCAGAAAATTGATTTGCAATCACTCTGAAGGTTTTTTTTCCATTAATTTGTCACTCCTCTATAGGTGTCGGCTTTGTTGGGAGATAATCTCACAAAAATATCCTCATACTTGTGTTTTTAATCAACACTGTGTACAGTATGCGGTGGATGATGGTGTGGCATTATTACATTAACCTGATACTTTAGTGTATTTTCTCAAAGTTAAAGGGGGGGGTCACCTCAAAAATAAAGAAGCAGCAGGAGACGTGACACAGACACTTCAATCCCGCTGCTTGCAGCACGTGCACACACATACACATTAAAAATCATGCAAACCACGTGGATACATATAAAAACGTGGTACATAGACACTCACAATCATATCCAATTATCCAAATCACAGCCTTCTTGTAGGAACAGAGATGCTCGCTGAGGCAGTTTGGTGCTTCATAAATGTGCATAATGACCTCAAGTGGTCCTTAAAGGCCTAAACAAGCAAAACATGTGCTATTAAATAAGTAAAATGTGCTAAAGCTATTGTCGAAAGCTTTAGAAATGTTAGGTGTCGGTTATACCAAGCATCAACTAGCAGTTCATTTCTAACTGAAAACAGGTTTTTGTTAATTAGACCGAGAGCCGTGCTTCATTAATGAGTCTCCTTCTCTTCTCACGAGGACATCAAGATGCCAACTCGAGCTCAGGCAAACACAAGCGAAGAGAAACTAACAAGCTCAACAATATTCCTGCGGATCACTTTCAGCAGCTTAATCAGATGTTTTGCCTCGAGCTTCGCGTTAAATCAGCTCGACGCTTACATCCACGCTGCTGTAAGAGCAAACCTCCATCCCACTCGAAATGTCGCAGACACGTTTCCTTACAAAGTTTAATTATATGCAGACCATCTGTGGTTTTCACATAGTCTGCATACGCTTAATGCAAGTTCAATTTGTTTCATTTACATAAAAACACATCACCACACATTGACTGCCGAGTAGAATTTAACAAGATACAAGAGTTTCTGTCATTATTACTCTGGTACTTGATGGGGGGGAAAAGTGCGAGCTCTCAACCTTCCGAGAAATCAAGACACTTGAGTTTTGCAGTTAATGAGAGCACTGTATCCAACCTTATACCGCTTTTTATTAAAGGGGGACCTATTATGCTCTAACTATTTTCATCTGGAGAGTCTACTAGAGTAGCTCTGCATGATTCACAAGTCAAAATCATCTTTATTTAAACTTCTACTGGGTGTTGGTGCAGCCCTTCAGCTCATCCTCTGTGTTAGCTTTCTTTACCCTCCCTTCAAGACAACCTTCTTCTGACTGGCCCGTGGTAAACTAAATGACCATATTAAAAATATCCTGTTATGATACTGGGTCTTTGACCCTTCATTTTGATATTTGTTTTTGGACTTATGATTGATTCTTTTGGATTTGAGTATTTCCTAGAGCAGGGGTCGGGAACCTTTTTGGCTGAGAGAGCCATGAAAGCCAAATATTTTTAAATGTATTTCCCTGAGAGCCATATAGATTTTTTAAACACTGAATACAACTAAACTTTTTTAGTACAACATACCTTGCAAGCACGCTGAATTGGGATAAATGACTTCTGTAACATCTGTACTCATCCAAAGCAAGGGAAAAGAATGGCGCTGTATTTATTTCCTCCACTTGTGTTTCCTCCACTTGATTTGCCATCATGATGGTGCGGTCGTGAACAGTTCTTGCTGACAGAGGCATGTCCTTTATTCGTTTGATGATCTTGTCTTTATCCAAAACGTCGCTAAAAAGTTCATTGGCCACATCAAGCATGAATGTTTTGGCATACTCGCCATCTGTGAACGGCTTTCCGTTCCTCATTAT
>VURO01013353.1:28515-40171 GCA_015108175.1 Pelvicachromis taeniatus
TTTATAAAAAAAAAAAAAAAAAAGAGGAAAGAATTCAGTGTCAAAATCAGACAAAAGATCTCCACAATAGAATAACTTCACAGTGCGATAAATATCAGCAGAATGTGAAAGTCTTTTATTTGAGATCTGTGCTTATTTTTTCACCAGCTATAAAATGTTATTTTGGATGTGAAAGCTCTACACTCACTCTGCCATGTGCACTGATGAACTGACTATCAACCTCTTTGTTTTTCAAAGAGGCATCAGTGAAGTGATGACACTCATTAAACTAAGAAAATCATGGCTGACTTTTTTGTGTAAATTTCACAATCCTCACACTAGCTTCCAAATACAAGCTAGCGTTGAGTATTTGTCTTTTTGCAACCCTTATGGAATTGCCCACAATTCTTTATAGCGATTATTCCTGAGTGAAAGAAAGCCACATTTGGCTGCATTAAAAAAGGGATGTGTGGGTGGGTAAGTAGGCGGGTTGAAGGTAGAAAGGTGGGGAATTTGTATAGCCTAAAGTGATCGTGGTGCTGATTAATATACACCATGTGGTTATCTTGTCGAGAAAATCAAGAAAACATGTGAGTGATAATTTTAGGTTCCGATAAGAGAAAAACAAACTGAAATAAAACACATTTCATTCCTAGTCATTGGTAATGCCATTTTCACACTTACATAAAAGACCATTCTTCAGGGTTAACTGAAAATGTGTACATCCAGTTCCTACTGTATATTGATGATATTGTACTGTGGATCAAACTCTACAAAGAAATTGCATACATTTATCACTGTTTAAACTCTTAGATGAGACAAGAACATAATACCTTTAATCGCACACTGCTGTGTAATAACATGACTGTAGTTTCAAAGGGAAAACTACAGCATCATGATCAAACAACCAAGAATACTATGATGCAAAGTGAATTGTGAACGCAATGCAAATTGTCATGATTAGCAATGCTTAATTCAAAGTGTTACAATCTAATATTTACTGCAGTTTTACCAGTGTACTATAGTATACTGCTGGCAGGATGTGTTAAAGTCATGAAATCAAGGATCTGTGTGCAGTAAATATTGCAGGTTTAATCAACAACACATGTAACGTGTCAGTTATTCTTAGGCAAATATAGATATATACTGTGTACCGTATTAACAATACTGCCAAGAGGTGGAGATCCACTGGTTGTCTGTGCAACACTAAACCTCTGCTTCTAAGGGAGTCCCATTCGCCTTTTGGCTTTCATATTTAGCTTGCACGTCTCTTGTGATTGCATGAATATTACATTGTGTTTTCTGTTGTTTTTTTTTGTATTTTCTTTTCTTTTCCATATTGCACAAACTACAGAGACTGTAGTTGCAATTTTATTAAATAAAATACTTGCAAAAATTACACTTACATTCTTTATGGTGCACTATTTTGCTGACCGATTTCAGTCACTCAACAGTTAAAGCTACACATCTCACATTACCAAAATGTGCATCTACTTTCAGCAAACTCTTTTTCCATGTGTTCCACTGTTAGCTGCAGTTGGCATTATGATGAAACCTAATGCACATTATATTAATAGCTATCAGTTTCAGCATGCAATAATTCATATACAGCGCATTAATTCTATTTCCCCATTAGTTGAAATCTGTCATACTTCAGTCTTACTCTGACCAATGCAATAGATTTAATGAATCCTTCCTACAAAAAGACATTACCTTCCTTTTCTTTTCTTTCAGAAGTCAGAAACCAAGTTATTAGATCGCTCTATTAAGTACCGCAGGTGGATGTCTTCTGCTAGGAAGTCTGTGACAAATTCCACTAAATTCAGTGTGCTGAGATGCTTTGTACAGTTGGGTTATTTGTTTGGAGTGTCAGTCTCGAAATCTCTACAGTAAAGCACAGCTTATAGTATTTTCCTTTAACAGAAGCCAGTGTGTCTGCAATTGACAGTTTTTCAGGCTTTGAAACTTATTTTTACCTGGTTAATCTAACCCATATACTGTGTGTAATCTAATCTTATCAACTCAGTGCCATTAAATATTATCTTCTAATTAGATAACTACGGAATCGTAAAATGTTTCTTATTTTTTAATTTAAAAAATGAAAAAATTGTCTCCCTAAGACTATGCAGTTGCAATTTGATAGGATAAACTGGGCAGCTTATGCAAACAACCTCATAACTGTACACAGTCAGGTAATAATGTCGTTAAATCCTCATTGGTGAAATGATGTGCATGACCTCATTTTTCACACCAAAAGCAGCAACTCATTCCAGAAACAAGGTGCCCAGTGCTTTAAATCAGTCTTCTTCAGATATTTACAAAGATGGCGGCAGCTCTGATGACTGATCTGACAGGCTGCTCTTCAGTAGAAGGAAGTCCCGCGGCGCACAACTGACTATGGAACACGACAAAAGCGCGAGACTTCAAGCAAAAGTATATGCTTAGTTTATTCTTTGTACATTTTGGCAAAAAAACATGTATCGACTCTAAGGCTTCATCGGGGCCTGACAAAGAAGTCTGAATTAAATACGAGGCACCTGTGGCATAGTGTATAACCCACAGAGTGTGCTAAAATAAAGCATAAACCACATGCATGTCAAAGAATCCAAAAGAAATCTAGATTAAAAAAAAACATGTCTTTATTTAGCTGAACGGAACTAAAGCTACTAGCTATAAATATATAACTACTCCTAATGTGAACCGTGGTACAAACGCTCGTGACTTGCATATCAAAGTGGAATTCCAAAAAATCTGAGAAATAAAAACTTTCACACAAAGTCTTGTTTTTCCTCATTGTTAGCTAACTGCCAACTGGTAGCTAACAGTCAACTGGCAGACATGCAATAAGTGTGCCAGACCAAATCACAGTTTGCGATCTGGTGCCAAACCACAACAGAATCTCTGTCACAATCTGCCCAGCTTGGCTTGTTAATGGAATCACCTGAACACCTCTATTGTCACTTTCCTGAAATAGAAAGCCACTTGAAGCTGGAGAAATGAACGTGAACGGGTTGAAATGAGGTAAGATGCTTTCCCCGTTCTCCTCCTCACATTCACTTTGCAACTGCTTTCAAGTGATATTCATTAGACACATTTTCACTTTTATTTTCAAGTTCTTCACTTCAAAATTCTCGTACTATTCCATCCAACATCCCAAGATGTTTGTGTTTTGTTGAGAGCTGCCCTAAGTGCCAGACTGTGTGTGTCTTTGAATGTGATGTGTTTATTCAGGTGAAGATGTTTTTAAGAAGTTGGCTTCTTAATGCAGTCATACACCGGGCTGCATGACAAGCAGGTGGAGTTTTTAAAGATTTATTTTCTCACTCGAATCATGAATGCCCCCTTAGAACTGTTTACGGACCATGTCAGGAATTTTGCCCATTTAATTCAGACTACACCTTGAATTTCTTCTTTTACTTTTATGCCTTTTAGCAACCCACAGGTATTAAACTGTCATGCGTTTACGTAGTTTCAAAACGGTTTGAAAGCTCTCGGTATGCTTCTGTGCTACTAGGAGACCAGGCTGCACAACTCAAGAGTGAACTTTCTAAATTTACATGACGCTTCCAGCAGCAGCAGCCATGTTTGCTCATTGTTTGTCCTCAAGGTTTGGTTTCACAGGAAAAAAAAAAAGAAAAAAAAAAACCTTGTGAGCAATGCTTTTCAGCTACAGAATCTCAAATATCGGATGCCAGAGTTTCCCTGAGCACCATGACAAGTTTCAGAGCTCTCTCTGTTTACAGCTGCATTACAATGAGATGTTAATGTAGCTTTGAAAGAAACAAGAGTATGGTGTAGAAAGTACACATGGAACAATGTCTAACTGGCTAAAACTGAGAAAATGAATGAGATAATGAAAGGAAGAATGATTCTCCATCACCTCCATCACTGTACAATAAAAAAAAAACTGGTTTGTCGCATCTCTTTCTGTGTTTAAATACAAAAGAAAGGTTTGCGTTACTATTGTGCTGCTACTTGCATATCATATTGCAAATGCAATGCCAGTTGGGCATGGTGAAAGAAGTAATATTAAAGTGGTGTACTAATTTTGTGATTTTTAGCTCACACGCACGCACGCAGTTACTGGACGAATGAGTGAGTGAGCAGCAAATGGCATTACTTTCATTGCCTTCACCACCCAAGCTTTATTATCCCCAGGCTGCTCCTCCACCAACGACAGCCAACATGTTTGAAAGTGTAAATCTGCAGAGAGATAATGCACTGCGCTCTGTACTTGGAGGGAAAGAGAAAATGAGCCTTTTTCAACCCCCTCTTCGCACAGAGACTAATGACACCAGGAGAGCTTGAGAAATAGTGATGGTGAAAAACTTGTGCAGCAAATGCTTCTCAGTCAAGAAGAATTATTTCCTGTTGGGTTGTGGAGATTTTTTTTTTCTTCTTAATTTTCTATTTTTTTCATATACGTCCCCTTCTTCCTCTCTGCTTCTCTTTATGACGTGTTCTTTGGTGCTTTGGGAATTCATTCAGTGAATTGCTCTAGTTAGAAATGACAAAACAGAAATTGGAAGAATATTTCTCTAACAGAAATAATGGTGCAGGGACTGTGGAGTAAGAAGAAATCTGCTGATGTGTTGTGGGACATAGAGTGGAGCCCTGAATGGCATTTCAGAGCATTTTACATTGTTACAGTCCAACAGCTCCACAGACATTGGCGATGATGTGTGAGAGTCATGAACACATTCATGTTCACTGCTGAAAAAGCAGAGGGACTTCTGTTCAGCTCCCTGTAGGGCCAATATGTTATGGATCATTTTGTAGCTCTGGAATTACTATATGTTTTAAAAAGCATACCATCTGTGTCTCTGGGTACACTAAACTCCACATACACTCACCGGCCCCTTGATTAGGTACTGTGCATCTGCTCAGTTGCTTGTCAAAACAAATATGCAATGAGACAATAACATCGTTGAACTCGCCTTCCCTAAATTGCATTTGATGAAGAAAGTTGATTTTGTTTGAGGCATGGTAGTTGATGCCAGACAGGCTAGCCTGAGTATTTCAGAAACTGCTGACCCACTGAGATTTTCCCGCAGACACATCTCTAGGGTTTAGAGAGAATAGCAGGAAAAAGATAAAATATCCAGTAAAAATGCCTCGTTGACTACTGGCTGCTCCAGGGTGATAGGAAAGCAACAGCAACTTAAATTACAATCAAGGTATGCAGAAGAGCACCTCTAAATTCCCACATCAAACCTGGAAGAACATGTTTAGTGCAGCAGAAGACCACTCGAGTCAACTAAGAGCAGGAAACTGAGGCTACAATTCACAGGAAATGAATTATTCCTGGAGTCAATTTCTGCTCCAAGATTTGAATAGTAGGGTCAGAATTTGGAGTGGACTAATTGAAACATGGATCCATCCTGCCTTGTGCCAACAGTTAAGGCTGCTGGTGGTAATTTAATAGTATGGAAGATATTTTTGTGGCACATTGTGTCCCTTAGTACAAACTGTGCATCAGTTCAATGCAACAGCCTACGTGAGTATTGTTATTGACCATGTCCATCCCTATAGGACAGTTGTTTGAAGGCTACTGCTAGCAGAATAATGTGCCAGGTCACAAAGCTCAAATCATCTCAAATTGGTTTCTTGAACATGACAGCAAGTTCACTGTACTCAAATGGCCTCCACAGTCACCAGATCTAAATCCAATAGAACACTTTTGGGATGTGGTGGAATGAGAGATTCACATCATGGCCAACAAATCAAATCAACAACTGTGTGATGCTATCAAGTCAATGGAACA
The DNA here is from genome assembly GCA_015108175.1 of Pelvicachromis taeniatus. Taxonomy (NCBI): domain Eukaryota; kingdom Metazoa; phylum Chordata; class Actinopteri; order Cichliformes; family Cichlidae; genus Pelvicachromis; species Pelvicachromis taeniatus. The sequence goes on from VURO01013353.1 coordinate 34,259, forward strand.
AAATCTCAGAGGAATGTTTTCAGCACCTCGTTGAATCTAGTTTATGAAGACGTGACGGCAGTTCTGAATTACAAAGTGTGTCAAAATCTGTACTAGCAAAAGGTACATAACAAAGTGAACTGTAAAAACTTAAAATAAATCAGTTGTTGTTCAACAGTTTCGATGTTCAGCACAACATCTTCTTCCAAGAAGCCTACAAGAATTGTCTCTTCATGATTTAAGATTTATTATAGCTTAATTTTTGGTACGTAAAAAACGATTATGTGAGCTCCATCAACTTGCTTCTGTGCTATTTAAACTGTAACATGCGATCACATTTTTTATATTCCTCTACTTGTTTTATATACTAATTCTTGCTTGTACACTCTGTTGTGAGTGAGCAAGTAATACGATATTACTTGTAATGTAAAAGTAATTTAATAGCTATTGCTTTGCCTGAAGTATCTCAGTAGCCATCTCATAAATCATGTTCCTAACCACACAAATGTGTGTCATCAGGTGTCATGTAACAACTACCCTTTGCTCAAGTGACACCCGACTGTGTTAAAGACTAAAACTGTGCACGTCAGGCTGGATAAACAGTCCTGTCCTGTCTAGCCTTATAAATACTCCGTTATGCAGCTGCCCACTGCTGTTATATACTTTCGTGACTTGCCAGAGTGTCGGCTTTCCAGCCCGGGTGCCCGGGCTATGACTATGTTGCCATCTGTCGCATCTCTCTCTCTTCGGTGACTGCTATTTGCTCTGCTATATCACTCATGTCTTGTCTGCATCTTCTCAAGACTCACAGTCAGTCTTCTGTTTGTTCACAGCATTTGTGCAAAGTAGATCATTCATGTAGCTAGTGAGAGCTCATGTTAATTAATCCTTCTTAAATACCACACTGACATCTGAACCTCTGTGTTTTTCGTTTAACAACTCATTTGGATTGTCCTTTTAGAAACTTTTGCTGACATTTGCCTTTTGCTTACATTTTTCATTAATTGATGAATATATGAAGAAGCTGATTTATGCAACAGTCTAAACTCTGAAAGGCAATTTTGGTAACTTTAATGAATGCTTGATATTGTTAATGTTAACCCTTCCCTTGCTTCTTCTTGTCTTTCTGATATAATCAGAAAGACAACATATTTTTACTGATGTATCACTGCACTGATGATAATCCTCTACCTCTAAAGCATATACTTTATCTTACCTTTCTGGTTGCAGCATAGTTAACTGCCTGTGGCGTTTTCATCCAAACTGCATAACCTGTTTCTTTTTTCATGCACTGTAGCAACCTCTGTGATGTACAAATGGCAAACACAAGCAATCACTGACCATGACATTTTAGCGAGTGTTGATAGCACAGCTCCATATTTGGACACCACAGATGAGCAAGAAAGTTACCTGTAGGTACAAAAATGACCCCCCCGAACTACTGCAGAAATAGTTCCAGTAAAATTAGGTATGCTGGGAAAACATGGAAATATGAGTGTGTGACTTTCCTCAGAGCCATCTCATTACGTTGTGACTGATCTGCCTTGAACTGCCAAGTATATTTTTAAGCATTAACTAGCCTCCACCTGAAGGACCTCTCCTTTTTAGTGGCATTTTATAACTGCTAAATATTTTCCCTTCTTTCCCCCAATGATTACATCTGCCTCAGCTTTGCTTTCAGATGACTGGCTTCTTTGCTTAGTTCAAATGGTCATTTTTTTCATGCTGTGCTTTGATGACAGGCCACATCTCCTCAACACATGAAAAGCCTGGCTGGTGGGCCAGCAAGGTTGCTCCGCACCTCCGACTGCTAACTGAGATTTGTTTCTTATTGGTAAAAAAAAAAAGCCAAAGATTTTTTTTTTTACACAAAGCTAAAAATGCACTTAATAAAGTAAAGTGCAAAATAATCCCCCCAAAACATAAACAATATATTCTTTAATGCAGCAAAATTGTCCTTGGCATTGTTGTAATGTGTTATATAATGAGCTACTGAATAATTGATATTGATTCATTAATACATAAGCAGTATTTAATAATGTAGCTGGTGGAGACTATGCTTTGGTGTAGTTTAGCTGCTGAATGCTCTCGTCTATAAAAAAAAATACCCTGCACTGATATATAAAGGAGCAGAAGAGGAAAGAACAATTAGATAAAAACAATGGAACAACAGACAAAACCTCTCCTTACATAGATTTTGTGAAAGTTTAACAGATAAAGCTGTCATACCTCATGCTGATATGGAGAGTTAATCAATATATTTGGTCTCACAATCAAATGTATTCTACTTAAACTTACTGAAGGAACTTCTAAGCATATACATTCTAAAATATATGAGTTCACTTTGAAAATGAAAAGAAAAGGAAAAGTTCGACCAAGGCAGTCCAAATAAAACATTCTCAGAACTGAAAAATCCAAACTCCGGAGTGGCATTTGATCAGTGGGTTCAGAGCTTGACATCAGAATATCTACATTGTTTGAAAAACATTTCAGTTTCAAACTCAAACTGTCAAATAGCGAATTATTCTTTCATGAATAACCATTCGCGCCGATGTTCAAGGCTCATGCAGAGAGAAATATGTTGAGGTGGAGATGTGAAACTCTTCATAGCGGCAGCCTGAAAAAAGCAAATTGAAATGCAGCCACAAAACATGTCACCTTTAGAGTTACAGATGTGACTCTCGTATTTCCTCAACTGGAAAAAAAATTCTCTCTAACTGCCATAGATGCTGCTGCACTTAACTGAGCTGAGCACCACTCTCTCTTTCTGGGAAAACTGGTGAAAGACAATCCGGAAATCAGCAACTGAAGCGTGAGCTCCCCTGGCAGGTTAAAACAATATGCCCCTCCCCCCCCAAAAAAGACCCACAACAAAACAAAAAACCACAAAAACAAACAGCAAAACCCCCAGATTTTTTTCTTTTTTCTTTCTTCTATTTTAGAGAATTTTTATATATATATATATAAAAAAAAAAAATCCAGGTATGCTGCGTTATTGAAAACAGCCAATTACACCCGATAAACCGGTAAACGTGGCTCGAAATATTCTATAAACTCGCAGCCAGTTCTCACTTTGAGGAGAGAACACTATGACATTGAGGTAATGAACTCATAACATGTATATAAATGTACCATCTGTCGTAATGCTATGCATGAGTTGGTACAGGTACTTGTGATGGAATTTTGAGTTTCTCTTTATCATGGAGTGGCTGATTTTCTAGGCCTATTATAGTGAGTCACTTTGTGATGCTGTGCCATATTGCTGCGCTAACCACCAATCAGAGACTACTGATGGAGGGAATATCTGGTCATGTTTGAGTGAGAATCTGTTATTGAGTGACTTTTTGCTCTGGAAGCCATTTCAGAATAAAATCTGCATAATTGCTGCCCTAAAATATGACAGGCTATCATTATCTCCGGACAGCAGCTTTTTTGAGCTAGGCTTATTCCTTTTTAGAATATAATTTGGTCAAAATTCAGTGGACACAAAGCCTGTTTTTTTTTGTTTTTTTTTTGTTTGTTTTTTCAACTCTAGCTCCTCTTACATCCCCATAACACTTAAAAGCTAAACTGCTGCAGTAATTACAGTCACATAGCTCTGATCATTTGCCAGAGGTTGGACATTTAATCTTATCAGAGGCAATCACCATAAGGAACAGCTCTAATATCTTCCATGAAAGTCTGTAAATGCATTGCTCCTTGATATTTTTACATTCATAACCTTCAAACCATCATATTTATATTTCCTTTTATAAATTAGGCGCTATGAGCTGAGAAAGTGACAGTAGTGCTGTTATGCTCCATTAAAGCTAAGCATTCTGTGCAATGACATCCCCTGCTCATCTTCAAAATTGCTTATCACACAATCGTGTACACACGAACCCTTCAATACTTAAATGTTTGCAGCAGAGCAAAAATACCACTAACATCAAATCTGTCAGCGTGTTTTCATGTTTACTTTGTACAATACCATTATCTTGTGTCCTAATTACACAGACGAAAGTAGCAGCACGAAAAAATTGGCGATGCACAGAACTGCAGATACAGGACTTAACAAGTTCATTTGCCCTTTTCTTGCAATCTCTGATGGCCACAGACCTCCCGCCGGTATGGACCTTGCTGACACTGCACACAAGTAGCTTGCATTCAAAGACAAGTTGACAGCATCCATTAGTGACTTTATAACCGCAATGATTAACAGTCCACTCTGTACAGGCCAGTCCAGGCCCAGGTCCAAAACAAGCCTTTGCTACAAACAACCATTGACTGACTGTTCTGTTTAATAGAGACTTTATCGAGACTTAATCTTTACATTCAGTAGCATTTGCCTTCTAGTAGTCAATGGTGTCAATGGCTACAAATATTACTGCCTAATACTTTTCATTGATTCAAATAAAGAGTTTGAGCTTAAATTCCAACAGACAGGCATCTAGAGGATATAACCCCTACTGCTCAGGGGAGAACATGGGAAACACAGGAGCAGGCAGCATAATCACCGTATGATATGCAGTTTCCACTCCCAGACATTAAAGCAAATTTCGCTCCTTCATGCCAATTTAAAAGCATCTTCATGGGACTGAAATTTTGTGTCGCTTTATCACATCAAAAAAAAAAAAAACCTGCTGTTTTCATGTTCTTTATGGACAGATTTGTCATCTTACCGATAAATATTTAATAATATCCCAGAGATTTTTATATCAAAAACTCCAAGGCATATACAACACTTACTTGCTGGCATTGCTACAGTGATAAAAAAAAAAAAAATTGTATTTGATCTAAGCTTGCGCAATCTGCAGCTTCCTCTTCAGCACTGGAGGTTGACTGACTTTGCTGTGGTAGAAACGAGCACTATAATTACCAATAATTACATGTTTTTCCTTCCATGGCAGTGTTTACATGTGTTGTGTTTAATTTTAGATTTCACCATTAAATGATTCCCAACTCTCACTTATTTGTGAGAGCAGTAATAATTATGATGATTGTCAGTGTAAAAGCGGGGAATCAGAAGAGGCTTTCAGGATTTTGTGTACGACAGGCTGTATTCTCTTTTTTATTGCTATTTCTGTTAGAAGATGAGAGCTTGGAGGCTGAACGGGGTAGCACAATGACAGTTTCAGTTGAGAACTGTTATGGTTGTTCAAACTGAAATTCAAATTCAGATAGCTTACTGGCATGAAAGTTTAGCTAAACAATATTGCCAAGGTCTCAGACTTCTCAATATAGTATACAACAATTCATCCATCTATCCATCCATCCTCCCATCCATGTATTCATCCAACATCTCTGGTAGCTGGCAGGTGAAAATAGGAAAAAGAGTGATTCTTTCCAAATGTGGACAAACACCTGTCTCCCCAGCCCGAAGACTTTTGTTTTTAACAAACTCCAATTATTTCCCCTTAATGAGCTCCCGCAGTGGTCTATGTGCTCTCCCATCATCATTACGGCGGGGACAGCAGTTGCAGTGCTGGGCCTGACTGGCAGCTTACACAGACCTGTTCTCCCTGACTGACTGCAGGCTGCACTTCCTGACAGCTGGAAGCCAACCTCCTGGAGCACAGTATACAATCTCACACAAAAGGAAATACACAAGCACACAAATGCATGAACTTGTGTGACCACCCAAAGTTTTTACTTGGAGTTCTGTTTTTGTTTAAATTCAATATCACAATTACTTTGATATCAAGAAAAAAAGAACTACTTGCCAAAGAGCCGCTGTGTTTCCTTTTTAACCATGCGATTTCCCACTTTTCTTTCCTTGAGTAAAAATTCTGTTTGACCGTTAAACAATAGCTAAAAGTAGCACATTTTTAAAATGTTTTAAAAGTGTGGAAACATTGTGATGTTTTTATGTGTCAGCTTAAACGCATTATTGCAAAATACTCAGCAGTCAGCACGCTTAAAAAAAATTCTAATAGCTACAAACAACTGACTGAT
>VURO01013353.1:40336-53700 GCA_015108175.1 Pelvicachromis taeniatus
AATGAATGTGTTTTCAATTTATCAAATACAATAATTAAATCCTTTTATTTCTCCCTGGTTCAACTTCCCAAGAGAAAGTAAGAATTGCATTGATTTGTGATTGCATTTCCCCAGACACGAATGCCGGGGTCAGCAGCAATATAAAAAGCAGCAGCCATAACTGATGCACACAAGACAGCTGTTAACCCTGTATTATGGTTCTGGTGTCTGTGTTTGATTTAAGCACTGATAGAAATACGAGTACAGAGGTAAAAATTCCTGACTTTCCGAAAAAATATGGTTAGCGCTCTTCAAAGAGTAATTGCTTCTTTTCATAATGTATCATTATAATGATTAATATAACTTGCATGGTTTCACAATACCTTTCATATTACATTTCACACTACTGCCTCTGCCTGCTGCATGCAGAAAGGCCTAAGAGAGCCTTTAAAGACCTCGAAAAAGAAGATAAAATAGAAAACTGTTGCACTGCAGATTACTGCATCTACACCTTCACTTAAGGATGGATGTGAATGCAGCATGTAACATGTCTGTGAGTTAACGAGTTGAAATGATGCAAGATTATGTCCTACCTAAAACATGTCTGATGCAAAGTGTCAGACTGTAGAGAAGTGTTGTCTGACACGCTCACATCAAAGTCAGTCTATCTCAGCAGTTTGCAAACATTGTGTGAGTTTGTAGGTAATAACTGGGGAGTTGTTAAATAATGTAGTTGGCAGCATTTGAAAGATTACTAGTTTCCCCATCAAAATTACAATAATGTACCCAAACTAATTGCCTCATTGAGATAATGTAACGTATTACATTTGATTACTTTTTGATCATTTTTCTAACAAACACTTGAAACTCAGCACTAAAACTGAAAAAAAAAGAAGATAAAAGCATAAAGCGGGCAGTGCAAACCTCCAAAGTATCTAATAACGATTACAGACAATCTTTTTATTTGTTAAGATTTGACACTGAGGATTTGTTAATGGCGTTTTTACAGGCTGTTTAAAAATACAACAAAAAAAGCCTTCCAGTGATAAACAAGCCTTACACTCTGGATTGAGCCTCTTACTTTTAAAGTCATGTTAAAAACTAATTCATTCGATTTGTTGATTGCCAGCAAGTGTGAACATCACTATAAAAGCAGAGTTTTGGTGGTTAATGGTCTGGAACATTTAGGTGTGTTAACAGAAATCTGGAACACTTCTGGAACATTTGTCATTTGGACATAAAAGACCAGAATGAAAATGTTTGGTCATAAACCAAAAATCCAGCACATGAGCACAAAGTACTGATAGAAACTGTCAGTATGGTGGTGGAGGGGTGATGATTTGGCTTCTGTTGCAGCAACAGGACCGCCCCAGGCAACTTTCGGTCATTGAGTTGACAATGAACTCTGTTGTATACTAAATTATTCTACAGTCAAACGTGAGACCCGACTGCTAAGGCTAGGCTAAAGTTGGGTCATGCAACAGGAGAATGACCTCCAAAACAGCAGAAAATCTATAACAGAATGGCTGAAAGAAGAAATGGAGGTGTTGCGATTGCATTAAAATGCTGTGGTGAGACCTTAAGAGAAGTGTGCATAAATGAATGCCCACAAACCTCAATAAACTGAAGCAACATTGGAATGACGAGGGGGCCAAAGCTCCTCAATAAAGATGTGAAACTGATGAAGTCATTCAGAAAATGAAGACTTCAAGTTATTGATGCTAGATGTGAGTCTACAAGCTGCTGGATTATGAGGTGTTTCTACTTTTTTACAGGACTCAATGTAGTTCAGTCAAAACTTCCTTTTCATATGACTGTATCAGAATTAAAATATTGGTTATTTTGAGCAATGTGATTTGTGTTATCATTTGTATATGAGGTGGTTCAAACTATAAAGAAATGGATCCAATTAAAGTAATTAATCCTCGAAAATTGAGTACAGCTTTGCTGTTGGGAAATATGCCAAAAGTGGCATTACTCGGTGGCAAAAATAATCAGAGCGGCAGAATGAATGTTAATTCTACCTTGTAAGCCCCCCCCCATCTAAGAATATATTTGCCAAATACATTACAAACCTTTCAACATATTATTATTAACAATAATTACATTTTTATCAGTTACTGTGATGATTGCATTTATGTGCAAGAACATTTAATTTGTAATTTATTCATCATGTAAATAAATTACATCTTACTAGTTAATTGTCAGCACAATCGAAAGCATTGCTAGATTAAGCTGTTACAGTAAGGTAGCGTCGACCCCTAATTCACCCTTGTACAAATCGGTTCAATCCAATTCAATTTTATTTATACAGCGCCAAATCACAACAGCAGTGCCTTAAGGCACTCAGTGTTGTAAAGTAAAGACATAGCAATAATACAGAGAAACCTCATTAATCAGACAACCCCCTATGAGCAAGCACTTTGGCACCAGTGGGAAGGAAAAACTCCCTTTTAACAGGAAGAAACCTCTGGCAGAACCAGGCTCGGGGACGAGATAAGATGAGGCCTGATTATTCAAGACCTTGTATGTGAGGAGAAGAGATAATTGTGGATTGAACAGGGGTAGAGTGAGGAGAAGCAAATATAGAAGAAATATGCTCTCTCTTTCTAGTCCCTTTCACGACTCTAGTTGCAGCATTTTGGATCATCTGAAGGCTTTTCAGGGAGTCTTTAGGATGACCTGATAATAATGAATTACAGAATTCCAGTCTAGAAGTAACAAATGCAGAAACAACCATTTCAGCATTAGTCTGAGACAGGGCGTTTCCAATTTTAGAGATATTGCTCAAATGGAAAAACACACATACAAAATAGGCTTTCTGTTGTCAACAAGTTTGTAGTTATTTGATTAAACAAATGCATTTAAGAAAATAAACGCTGATGTGTTTACATTATGTATGCTAAGAAAAGCTTGAGAAATATGGAGATATATTTTTATCAAGTCATCAGTCATTCTGATGAAGTTGTCTTAAGATATTATATTAATTTATTGTCTTAAAGCTGCATTATCCTGTCTTTATTCCATTTGGTTTACCCTCTAATCCCCACCGACTTTGCTAAATCTGAAAGAAACTCAGAACCAATTCACACGCCGTGGAATGTTAATTTACAGTTTCCCTCACACAACATATAATATGGGGTAATTATCTGCCTTTTCAAATGTAAAGTATATTTTTGTTCATGTGGTGTCTTAGCGATATGATGAAAATTAATTTTACAACTCCTACTTCATAAAACCTCGAAATCACACAAAAGGCGCGTATAAACAGAACAATAGAACAGCTATTTGAGATGCAGCTTATTTTATCAACTTTATAGTCTGACAGATAGTTATCCGTAGAAAACCTTAATATGCAACTTAAATGCAGAAAAAGTAATACACCTATACATACAAAGTGAAAGCAACAAAACAACAGGTCTATATTTTAAGTAAAAATTGGCAAGAAACTATACATTAGCTATAGGTAGGTTATTACAAAACCGAACAACACATTTAAACACATTGAATTGCCAGAAGAGATTACATTAGCTGTTAACTAAAAGTACGGTTAGCTGTATAGTTTATAAGTAACATTAAAAAAATTACTAAAATAAGGGATTTAAAACTACTGAGATGACTTTAGAAGCGGCCTTTCTTAATCAGATGAAATTTTCACAGGATTTGTTGTACTGTAGGCATGAGAGTAGTACACCACAGAAATCATAAGGCAGATAATTTAATTCATTAATCAATGTTCTAAGACTCTAACCTAGATAATAAGCGTTTTACATTTTTCCTAGTTGAACAAAGAAAAAACAGAAATAATATTTTGCTTAACATTATTAGAACTCAGCAACCCAAATATATATATTAATGTATTTCTGCATGTGGACTAGGTAATGGTACTTTTTGTTGAAATGTAAAAGTAATTAGTGGCCAATGTGCACATGTGGCAGGTTTTTAACTAACTGAAGTTATAGAAAATATATTTAGAATATAAATGGTATCTAAAACTTAATTTTTGTAACGTATAAAACTTTCTTTATACTTTAAATGTATCATGCAGTAGTGTGTAAAATAAAAATGGTAGAAATACAAGAACATAACCCAGATCAGTGTGTTGATAAACCAGTTGCTAAGAGAAAAACATTAAAAACCTAAAAGATTGCAGTTCCTGTGCTAACACAAAGCGTGGAAGAAAACAAAATGTCAGTACTTCAAAACTTCCTGACTATTTGTAGATCTGCTTTGTTACATTGTACCACTGGTTCAACATACAACAGTTTAATGCCACCAATGATAAATGACTGCCTTAAACATTACCATAAATTTCAGCCGGCTTCTCTGCGACACTGGCTTCAAAACAGTGCGTCGTTATTTTTTATTGTATTGCATTAGATTAAACAGTCCTTTTGTCTTCTGGTGTTATGAAAATAGGTACAAGAAATACAGTAATGCCTACATTTACATTTCCAATATACAAGCTGGTCAATTATCATTGTAACAAGAAAATTTACACTGAGAGGTTTCCATCCAGTAGCAGTGCCACCTTACTCTATCACTGACAAATGGGCTAGCTGCAATCTGTGGACTTATGCTCTGCCAGCAACATTGTATTGAATGAACTGAACACAGTGACCTTGATACCCCAGACTCAGAGTTGGTAAAGAATGAAGACTGACAGAAATGTAATGAAGTGTTTGGGAATATTAAGTGCCATTCTCACTGACATTGAATCGCAGTTTAGTATTTTATTATACCAAAATTGCCCACTGCAACTGTAGAAGGTATATCCAGGACTCAAAGTCACCTCATAAATGCCATTAAAACAAAGAAACAAATGGTTTGCAGCAACCTGTGGAGAAAAGCAGCCCTATTATACATTTATTTAATATAGGTGTAGAAATTCTTACTAGCAATCAAATCATTGCTGGCACCAGTGAACCATGTGTAAAGAAATAACTGACAATGAGGTAAAACACATTTGAATCCATGCATGGATAACAGCAGACTTACCAGACAAGTATTTGTAATCGCGTGGCCTAAATTCATCTAACTGAGATTAGTTCTTGATAGCACTGTTGCTGCTCCTCAAACCTCCCTTCTCACAACTGCAAGCACTGACCACATTCAGAATGGGGCACACATGCACACATAAAATAAATACAAAAATAAAATATAACCTTGTATAAATGTGAACAGACCTAAAAAAAAAATTAAGGCTTTTTGAATCACAGTCCACGTTCGCTAAATTTATCTTTACAGCGATGGCAGATATGATGAATTTGAGGAATTTCTCTCCAGATACAAACTTGAGTGCTGTTCCTTACAGCTAGCATTGAAATGAATTTCTCGTTAGACTCCAGTCATGTCGATCGTATAACTCTGACCTAATTAATGATATCAAGTTCAAATAATCTACATTTTGCACAACAAAGTCCTCTAATCTAAAGACCCTTATTACAAAGAATTGAATCTTTTTCAGTTATTTTGAAGCACTTCTTCGGGCTTTTTGCAGGCCTAGAAATGTACAGGAATACAGGATATGCCTATAATAATCACTATGCTGTATGTGTCTGTATTAACATATTCAAAATTTACTTTGCATCTTAAATGTTCTGTCGCAATACATTCTCCTGGCGTACCAACTCCGTCTCTAGCCTTACCGCCCTTCAGCAAACAGTGGTGATGATAAACTATATTGATGAAACTATTGTGTGATGAATGATTCAGGAATAGTGGGTGAATCATTTTTCATGCTCCTTCGGGAAATTTGTACCATCACAGCACACTGAAAGCTTAGGAGGAGTTTTTTTTTTAAAAACTCAACAAAGGAAAGGGATGTCACATCAAAAAGACATTGCAAGAAAAATGTTTATTTGATAAATATGAGAACACTAAATCATGTCAGAGAAGCTCCACAAACCACTGTTCATCATCTCTAACTTGTAGTGGTTTGTGTGCATTTTTTCATATTAAGTGCTGTTCTTCGTTCCGTTAATTAAATGTGATTTTTATTGATTTGTGACTGCCTCAAAACAAAGAAAAGCTTTCTTGTGACCACACATCACATCATCACTGCAGCTTTCCTAATGCCAAAAGCTGAGATGTGATTAGCTGGAGAAGTTCAGAAATTCATTGTAGTGTAGGGGAATCATTTATTCAGGAGTTTACGCAAATGAAGGCTGTGAGAAATTTTTAAAGAATTAGCCGACATGTTCTCACTCCTCGCATAGTGAAGCTGGGTCAGAGACCCATTCTACAGACCTTCAGATACCAATTTAGCATCTAATTTGAAGAAACACATAAATAACACAACCTTCAACCTTAGAGTTCTGTCTAGGGACACTTTAATTGCAGCTCATTTTATTTTGTTTTTGACTCTACCTTTTCTGTTGCTGTTTGATTAGTTTTTAATGAGACATCAAACTACTTGGTAGGTTTAGGCACTAAAACTATTTCGATTTAGGTGGGGGAAAAATGGGTTGGGTTGAAATACAACTTTTTACAATGTGTCATTGCCATAGTTACATGTCATTGGTATTTATGGGTGGTAGTTATGGGTGATGTCACTAGTCATTCTACTGTGGGCATTTTTACTGAGCAGTCGTGTTTATTTCAGATGTTAAGTTATTCCTATCACACTTGTTCTGGACTCTCATGCTGGTTGACAAATTATAATAAAATTACAATTGGATCAAAGTATCTACGCAAGTAAGGAAGATAATAGATTCAATAAACATTAAGGCAGGTCTTGTGGGTGGTTAGCACTGTTGCCTCACAGCAAGAAGGTCCTGAGTTCAATTCCACCATCAGGCTGGGGTCTTTCTGTGTGGAGTTTGCATGTTCTCCCCGGGTTTGCGTGGGTTCTCCCCTCTGGCTTCCTCCCACAGTCTAAAGACATGCAGTTTGTGGGGATAGGTGAATTGGAAACTCTAAATTGCCAATAGGTGGGAGTGACTGTGTGTGTGAATGGTTGTCTATGTGTGTTAGCCCTGCGACAGACTGGCGACCTGTCCGGGGTGTACCCTGCCTCTCGCCCCAAGACAGCTGTCCGGCGTCCCCCGCGACCCTGAAAAGGATAAGCGGCTGCGAATGGATGGATTAAACTATCTTATTTTATTTTATAAATATATATAAAATAAAAAAAATAAAATAAAATAAAATATAATACATATATATATATATATACACACACACACACACACACACACACACACACACACACACACACACACACACACACACACACACACCAAACCTCTGGTATAAAACTAGTTAAGGCAACATAAGTTTCTTCTTTTTGGGTTTTTATTTAAGCTTTTTTTTCTCACTATCATCAGTTTTTGAGTACATTTGGGTGCTTTTGAATCACAAGGTGTCACAAGGTGATTCTTTTTGGCATGGTATTACTGCCATCATGGCAATAGTTATTAGTAGGGCTCAATATCAACAAAATATAATGTTAAAATTCCATCACAGTGTCAGGGATTTAAAATGACTTTTTAATGAAGGAGTTTACATTTACGTACACAGGATAATTGGGTTTTTTTTGCATCGAATTGAATTATGTAACTCTACTGGCATTGCTGCAGAGTACTCTAAACTTGTATCGTGCATAACTGCAACAGTCACTAACAAAACAGGAGATCAGTTTTATAAAATTTGCTTCATAGTACTGCTAGTCATCAAAACTGACATGAAGTAACTTTAAAATATTGAGCATATGGATCCAACCCTCAACTCAACTTATTATTTGTCATTTGTATTTCTCCTTTTAACGTTCCAGTATCATATTTGTCAGGGGCAGACCTTGGGTGGATTGCTGCTGGGATTTATACTGGGTTTTTCATGCTTATCCCATTGTCTCAAATACTTGTTCATTGGCGCAGGTGCAGTTCTCCAAAGTGAGTTGTCAGGATTTAAATCAGAGCTACTACTCAGCCTTTCTATGAGTGTGGGACCTGAATACAGAAAGACTCAAGCTCCCAGGGAAACTAGCTGCTGAAAAGCAGGGCATTTTTGTCCCATAATGAGATTGCGACTGATTTAACTACAAGATAATTATAGATTAAATATGTAATCCTAATGCTCCAAAGGCCATGAAAGATATTTTGCCAGATTAGTTTTTGGTAGAATAAGGATTTGGGACTTTGCAGGTGATAAGTTTGTGAGACAGAGACCTGCCCTACTCTGATATGCCTTAATGACAGGATTGGATTCAGACGAACCCCCAAGAGAGGCTGTATCCCAAAAAGGATTACCAAACGAAGCTATCCTGCACAGTGGCATTTGTGAACAGTCACCTTTTCATCACTGTCTTGCTCTAGAACCACTTAAACAAAAGCAAAATACACACTCAGTTTATTTGAGCCAAGCTGCATAGACCTACAGATCCATGTGCGCCAGTTGGATCTTTCCCGATTTCTAATTACTCTACCTCATAGAAATTCTCAGTGCTCATCCTCTCAATTCAATCTGACACACTATAGAGATTTACCTGGCAAGGGTTCAGGGAATGACAGTAATAAACCCATCTTCATCTCCACGTCTCTATTCCTAATACACTTCATATTATTGCTAATACTTGTAAATAGCCAACTGAAATCCAGCTCAATATTGTTTGCTGAAATGGCTCACTGTTTATGGATACATGAAGCATAATACGAGGTTGAGATAGCTTGAGGCAATAATGGGAAGGTTTGTGTGTGAGAGGTGCAAAGAGTGTAAAACTGAAGCTATAGCCAGCATAAGTGTAGACTGGATGGGCAGGGCTGGCTGGTCCAATTATACTTGAGCCTTCAGGAAGAGTGAGAGGTAAAAATGCAGGAATTCAAGTCACCTTGAGAAGCTATTGTTACTAACAGACTTCTGCCCTAGACACTGTCTGTTTTGCAAATATCCATTTTTAGTTTTGGCAGCAGAAAAGGCAAGTGATAATGTGGTTCTCATGCAAAAGACATGAATTCTAATGGTAGTTGTAAGAGATTGACATAAGTGAGAAAATTAAAACACTTTATGTAGCAATAACACGATTTGCAAAATGTTTTTGAGAAGATCTAAGAATGCAGCATAATCAGGTTCTTCAAGGATTCGTTTTATCCTTATCCACCCACCCACGTTACATCTTTTTGGGAAACAATTTACTTTTAAAATTTAGAGTGGTTCAGCTTGCCTGATGAAATTACAGTATTAGAACCTTGATGATAAATATTCATTATAGTTAAACACTGTGTCTGAGTCCCTCTCCTGGCCCTGATGCATGAACAAATTGGTAAAGTTTCATCGATGCGTCCCATCCACACAGAGAAATGCAACCACACTCGTCCATTTGCACATAAGAGCAATGTAGAGTAATCAAATAATCTAACAAAGATACACCTGGAGAAATGCAGTGTAGAAGATCAGCTGACCCATTAGCTGGTGCAGCATGGCATGAAGATCAGCTTTCATCGGCAGATATACCAGATTTATAGGCTGAGCATGCTACCCACATTTATCACTAGGCTCATTAGACTGTATACACTGTATATAATTGTTTATAATGTAAAGTCTTCACCAGAAGCACATCATCTCATCTCTTATTTTTTTTTAATCTTTCAAGAATTCACATTAGAACATCAACAATTCACTTTCTTTTTCTTGTTTCTTTGTATTACTTATGCCACCTAATGTAGATGACAGTCCCGCATAAGTATTTCTCAAAAGCTCATCTGTCTTGTGTTCTGGTTTGTTTATGTGACCGAGTGAGAGTGCATGTTTGTGTGTTTGTGCATGTGTAAAAGTCTGCTCTAGTAATCAAGCCCTTTTATTAGAAAGCTGTGCAGTGCATAGGTTTTTTTGTATTACTGCCGGAGCAGGTGGTTTGTCATTGTGGCTGATCGATATTTGATCTTTTTGTTTGTTGCATGGTGGCACAATAAAAGCAGAAGGAGGCAAAATAACAGGGTGCTCATATGGGGAACCAGATAGCTCCCAAAGCAGACAGAAAGGCTCTTCAAACCCCTCCTCAGGAGGGACAATGACCATACAATCTTTGGTAGCAGATGAAGGAGCTGCAGAATTGATAAGAAAACAAAATGGAATAGAAAAGGAGCAGAGGAAGATTTGTTGAAAGGGATGCTGATTTTTGACACAAGGTCACTCCGTTGAGTTGCTGTGAGGTTGTCTTAGCTCTGCTCATAAATGTGCTTTTTCTCTGTTCACTGGGCCTCTTGATGAATGATGTTAGTGTTTAGTGAATCCCTTGAGGATTTAGCCATTTAGAAAATTGACTGCATGACTTCCCCACAACAATCATGGAATCCCACTAATATGAAGACCTGAATAATTTGACACCAGCTAATGTAATTATCAAAATCAACTTATCTGTTCATTTTAACAGCTCTTTACTCGCATTGTTGTCATCATAACTTCAGAACTGTCAAAAATATACATATTAAAATCCAAATAGATGACACTGGGCAGCAGATGCCTAACATTTTTCCTGTCTGCACAATTGGAAAGGTAATTTTGGAATAAATAATGCCTGTCTTCTGCTTCTGGGGCATTAAGTAGTGTTTATGCAGAAAGATTGTCGCTCATCGAAAATATTTATTTGTAGTCATGCTCCCCTTGATTGATTTTCTGTCAACTCCTTTCTCAGCAAAAACAGCAGAGGGCTTGTGCAGAATTGTTAAACACAATCCTCCCGAATAGCTTCTAACTACAGCGACAATCCCATACAAATCCATGATGACACAGGAGTCTATCTATTTAATTTTTTACACGCTGCCTCCATTGTCCTCAAAATATAGCGAAGCCAGCATGAAATTGCAGATGCATTACTCTGGCTAAATTACAGCTCACGGGCCCAACCGGCGCTTCCTGAAATAGATGAGAGGCAAGGGGTCAGTTGCACTTTTGTCATCCACTGAAAGGAGTTGCTCATTCTCCGTCTGTTCCACCTACTTATGTCACCAAAGACGATTCTCGTATGTGTGACGGGCACGAGGGCAGTCACTTTGATTAATGGGACAATAACATTTACAGCCACCATCCAGTTTATTCTATATCAAATGTGTCCCTCTGAACTCTTGGGTTTTATCTGCAGATACTTTGCTTTTATATCTTTTGCTGGTGCTGAAAAAGGGTCATATGAGAGGAAATAAAAATAGAACAGAAAATTCACTTCCATGGCTCTCCATCTCTTTCACTTACGACTTGCCCACTATATCTAGTAAATATGACATTATTTGAACTGTGAGTGTGCGGGTTTGATAAGTAGGGTTGCCAAATGTCCCGTTTTAGCTGGAGCTTCCCGTATAATGAACAAAACTGGTTCGTCCCCTAATGTCACAGACAGTACATATTTCCACTATGTCCAGGGTTGTGCATTGTGCATTGTGCAATGACAGAGTG
Organism: Pelvicachromis taeniatus; assembly: GCA_015108175.1. NCBI lineage: Eukaryota > Metazoa > Chordata > Actinopteri > Cichliformes > Cichlidae > Pelvicachromis > Pelvicachromis taeniatus. Next base: position 51,698 of record VURO01013353.1, read on the forward strand.
ATGATATGATAGTTAAAAAGCTGGCAACCCTAATCATAAGTAGCCCAAAGACAGGAATTGGCACTAGTTCTTGCTTTTATAATAAGTTGTTTGATGGTGATTAAAGATGTATCTAGCCTAGGAGAAAATGTACAATTCATAAATATGTAAGGATTTATATCACTCTGTTTAAAGTCAACACCAGGTTAGCTTAGCTTAGCATAAAGTCCATCCATCCAAAGTCATTTATTCTTAATATGCAATGCTCCACCTTTGAGGGACGTTTTGCACTTACCTCCTTACATAAAACCAGTTCTGATTCTAGTGTGGTTTCCTCACTCATGCTGCACTTCTTCATCCTCAACATGGATTTACTTCAGACACACCCACCATACATGCCGTAGAAATACTTCCTTACTTTAATGACTTTGGAGAAACATCCAAAGTTTTTCACTGCTCAGTGTGTGTGTGTGTGATGAGGGAAGGAATGGTTATGTAGATGTATATGTGCGCTTCTGGCTTTCATGTAAGTGAATATAAGTGTGTACTGGGACTGACAGGCTGAAAGCAGGGCAGTGACAGGTCCTGACTGTGAGATTGACGTGGGTACTGGGATTGAACAAGAGATGGATTTAGCTCAACTAATTGAACTGAAAGACCACTGAGGCTTTAGAGGAAGCTAGACTGAGCGTGCTGAAGTGCCTCTGTGTGTGTGCAAATGTATGCATGTGTGAGATTGTAGCTTACATGTGTTTTTTTTTCTTCTTTTTACATCTATATTTTTATTAATGACTCTGCATTCTGTCAAGATTGATGACACAGCATGGAAGTTGCTTGTGTTTGCCATAACCACAGATTGCCTTGATTGAGATTTTTCTTTGTTGCTGTGAATTGTTTTTGACAGGCTGTGCCCAGGCCTCATGCCTCACCACTGACAGCTCTAGCTTTAGTCAATGTTATGTTACATTTGCTATTTATCAGCACCCTCAAAGCTGACTTTATTACGCCTATATGTCAGTCTGAGATCTCAGAGAGGAACTTGATTTTACAGCACAAATACTGTGATGTCTACATTATTGTTTCTGCAATAAGATACATGTAGGTCATCACTTACATGAATACTTATACATACTGTAGTCAGCTTCTATGACAGTGATTCATCTTTTATGGTTTTATCCATTTTAACTCCACGGCAGTTATATTATTCAAGTGGTGGTGAGCAGCGTACATTAACCCTCTCAGACAGGACTGAGACAGGCTAGGACAGGGCAGGTTCTTTCTCTTCTGTCTTGCTGTCCGTCATCTATCATGATATTTTCATCTGCCGCTGTCTGTTTACTTGCCTTGTCTTTATTCATCTCCATCCTGCCTCCCATTCTCTGTTCCACCTGCCTCCTTGCTCCTTCCTGCATCTCTGCAACACTTTTATCTCAGTCACCCCCATCTATCTTCAACAAGTCCCTATGCTTTTTCTTTCTCTTGGGAACTATCTATCGAGATGAGCTGTCTCTGTGTATGTCCGTCCATCTTTTTGTCTCTCTGTGTCTGAACCAAGAGACCTAGTCCCCCTCGTTGACAGCCTCTTTCACTATGACTGTACTTTGGCCATGGAGCCCTGACAGAAACTTTAGAAGGCCTGTCTGGAACAAGACATTGAGGGGAAACTGAGAGGGCATTGAAGAGGTTATGAATCCCTGTACGAAGCTCTGTGCTGACAGGCAGCTCTTCCCTCTTGGCTTGTAGTCAGAGGCTGAGATGGATGGGAGGGATAGTTGGGATGGATGGGTCCCAGCTGGAGCGACAGCGATGAGCAGCGACGCTGGCTAAAAAACACCAGCAAGGGATAAACCTAGCGATGAAAGAGTTGGAACGACAGCATGAGCATGAACATGCATATGCTTGTGTATGACTGCACATTTGTGTTTATTTGTATCTGTATGGGAGCAGCGTGTGTTTGTGTGTGTGTGTGTGTGTGTGTGTGTGTGTGTGTGTGTGTGGGGGGGGGGGGGGGGGAAAAAGAAGAG
>VURO01013358.1:35754-56340 GCA_015108175.1 Pelvicachromis taeniatus
CCCTGAAAAACATAATACCACAAAAACTGCTTTGCTGCATAGAAAAAAAAAATAGCATTGAGGAAAAAAACTGTGATTTGCTATATGCAGTATTTTTTTTTTTTTGGTATAATTTTTTGGGTTCTGTGCTGTTTGTCTCCTGTGTTCAGAACGGCTTAACCACTGCAATTGTGGCAGGAGTGGGAAAAAAAGAGGATGTTGGCTGTTTTTTGGATTGGAAGAATTTTTAAATGGGATGGCGGACAAAAGGTGTATGGAAGATGTGTTAAAATGTTACATGTTTGCCTACAAATGCTCTTCAAAATGTAAGAAACATGTGTATTGCAAAGCACACAATGTTATTAAAGCTGGAAATATTCTGTCCGATCGAGATCACGAACGTTTATCTTTGCAAGCAGTGTTTTGGGGGGTTTAGGTTATTTTTTATTGGTACAGGAAAGAAAACGTCTTGATGTCCACATCTGTGCCCTGCTGGTTCAAACACACACACACACACACACACTAAATTCACACACGTATCCAGACACACACACGTAGAAACACATAGAAACACAGACCAGAGGGAACTTGTACAGTCATACAGTTGCGTGGTGAAAATGGTCATAGTGACTCATGATGGTGATGATGGTGATAATATGACTTCTCTCTGAAGGTGGACCAGTCTGTTGTGATACAGTGTAATTAATAAAAAGTGTTATGTCACATCAAAGTTCCTGCAAGTGATTATGCACAAATTATACATGTTATACATATATGTGTGTGTGTGTGTGTGTGTGAGAGAGAGAGAGAGAGAGAGAGAGAGAGAGAAAGAGAGAGAGAGATGAATTTTCAGATGTATTCAGGCATGCTCAAGGAAGTGTAAGAAAAGCAGAAAAATATGCCCAATTGAATTCAGTGATAGAGCTCGAGTGTCCGAGTGATGCTTCATCTCTCTCGTTCTATTAATCCCAACGTAAATCCAGCGTCTTTTAAGGGTGAAAAAACAAACTTGCTTGGTTTGCAGATTAGAAGCAAGCCGAAGGTATTTGCAGGGAATTGTGTTAGCAAATTGGACAGGAGCGTGTACCTAAATCCCTGATGCAATTAGGCAACAGCTGAATTAATATCTCCTTTTTACACAGAGCTCTGTCTACAATTTATCTTTTAATAAAAATGTCGTTGGGAAGGAAATGAGAAATGCAAAAATTCACCTCAATGTAAGCGTGTGTGGGAGATACTTAGACTTAGCATACTGCCTGGGTAAGCAGCAGCCAGGTGCTGCTAATCAAATGAGGTTGATGAACAAATCAGAAGCAGGTGTGAGCACCTCTTTAAAAGCAGAGGTTTTCTGGTCTGGAGCATTCAGGTATGCAATGCAACAATTTGAGTGGCTGGCCCAACACAATCACTGTAAAGTCAGAGAAACTACATCTCAGACGGTACATGCCACAGTTAGCATGTTAAAGTTTATCATGCTACAAAAAAAAAAGACTGAACAAGTGTGACTTGTTTGGTAGGATTATAGGAGAAACCCTCTTCTTTCTAAGAAGAACATGGCAACATGCTTCAGGTTTCCGCAGTTGCATCTAAACAAACAAACAAAAAAGTCCTTTGGACAGATCAGACCAAGCTGAAGATGTTTAGTCATGATGTACAACACCATACTTTTAGAAAACCACACACAAACACCTCAAGATGATGGAGGGGTGATGATTTGGGCTTGATTTAGGGCCATGGGACATGTACACCCTGCAGTCACTGAGTGGACACATTTGACTCTAGGATGCTTTGGTATTTCAGAGTCACATGTGTGAGTCTGTGTGATAGCAGATAAAATGTTCCCAAATCAGGTCGTGTAACAGGACACTGTAAATCCAACGCAAATCTGAAATGCTGAAAAAGAAAAGAATCAAGGTGTTGAGATGGACCACTGTCGGTTTGTGTGAGTATAAAGAAAGCAGCTTGTAGTTTTGGACTCCAGTTTAGCAACTGAACCTCATAAAGAACACTGTTAATTAATGGACTCATACAAGGACACATACATCGAGTTGTAAGGATGGCTTTAAGGCATCTGCTGTATGGTTGTGGTCAACACGAAGGTTGTGTGTGTTGTGTTTGATGTTGGCTGCATTGTGCTCTGGTGTGAAATGATGAGGCAGGAGACAGCGAGGGCTGCATGTCTAGTTCTTAAGTGTCCAACAACCGAAACAATAAAATAGAGAAAACAACAAGCTGTGTGTGTTGTGCGTCTGTTAGGCGGGCTCCCCGTGGCCATTTTGGAAAATACTTTGAGTTGAGTGCACATGCTCGGTCCCACGTTATCAGACAGAGCACATCCTCGTCCAAGCACACACTCAAAACACACAGGCAGGGGATTAAAAACCTAAACCTGAAAGATTAAAAAAAAAATTTAAGGCATTTAATGAGCTTTTATTACATCAGCTGCTACATGTAACCTTAATAATTAACAACTCTTCTTGGAAAGAAGATAACAAGAGGAGATTCCACACCAGTAGGTATGTAGTTTCTTTGAGTAACTAATTACACTAAAAGGGAAAACAAATCAAGTACTACTAATTCATAAATTCAATAGGCTGGTCTCCATGTCAGCAAAAGATGATGTTTGGGTTATCAAACGTATCCATGATCAAATAAACACATTAAAAAAATGAATACTTTCAGGAGTATTCTGGTAAAAAAAAAAGAAAAGAAAAAAAAAAGAAAATCACATTTACTTCTTGATGTCACAGGCCGGCTCATAACCAATGAAAAATAGGCGAGATGAGAACTTCATGCTGTAATAAGTGTGTTTTTTGAGGGATTAAAGCATTAGTGCTGGCAGTTAATGGATGAGTTGAGTTGAATTCAAGGTAAAAAGCCTGCAATATTAGAGAGAGAACCCCAGTCAGCAGGAAATCCCCTATAGGCAGAACTTTGTGACAGTGGAGAGGAAAAACGTCCTTTTTAACAGGAAGAGACCTCCGGCGGAACCAGGCGTGGGAAGGTGCAGCGACTGATTGATTTGGAGATAAGGAGGAAGAGAAGAGAAAAGTGGAGCGTGTACAGAGACCACAAGAAAACCCCAAGAAAGATGCAAAATAAAGAAGAGACGACAAAGGTTAAGGGCATGCAGTAGTGTCAAATCAATGCATCTGTCATTCTGCCTTGCATTTTTCATTTGGAAACTGGGAACCACAAGAAGTGTATGCTAGTGTCGTCCAGCGCAAAATAAATAAACCAGGAACAGTGGGTCCAACACCTTCCCAAGCATGTTACTGCAGTCTTAGTAACGTCTCACTATGGAAGGGTGAGAGCTTATCATGCCCAACAATCAACCAGACAAAGAAACCACCCAGTTTATCAGCCACTAAAAAAAAAAAGCCACAAGATTTCCACAACCCAAATGACTTGACTGCATATGAGTACAGACTGGAGAGTCTTGCCAAATCCCAAAATCTCCTGTGCCCTTTTTGTGAGTGGCACTTGCCAGTAACCTTTCGAAAGATCAAATTTACCCACATACTAACCTGATCAATATGATCTTCCAATGTAAGAAACCAACACGACTCAGGTTTTGAGAGGCTGTTCAGCCTACGATTCTGAGCAAACTTTTCAAACCTTTATAACTCAAAGACAAGTTCAGGGCCATCTCAGTGTACACCATTATTAAATATGTACTGAGCTTCAGCTTCCAACTGCCTTTTCTTTTCCTCAAAATAAAATATCTGCTTGATGGGGTCAGCACCTTCGACATCCATGTCCTGCTGTAAGTGGGTTGATACCAGATCGCAGAGCGGGATAGCTCCAAATAACCAGCACCTCACATTTCCTCACATCTAAATGTGTTACAAGGTATCCAAGTACTGCAATGCTTCTGAATTTTTTAAATGACCCTGTAGGACTACATCAGACGCCAAATCCTCTCTCCACCACCTCACAATCAGAATCAGCAGACAAGGCAACAGGAGCAGCAGCAGCAGCAACAGCCACTGTTGGCTAGCTCACTCCAGAGCCTGGATACTTTAAGCTCTCTGAGTCACAGCTTTAAGGGTCTGGCTTTAAGAGATTTTTAATTTAGTTGATATCTTATGGCTTGGATTTCAAATAAATAGCTTAGGCCAGACGCTGGGAGCACCACAGTGCAGCTTCTACTGTACTTTCCAAAATTGCTAAGATAACAAGGGGCAAAAGCGAAGGACACACTCGCTGGAACTGAACCGATACTCACAGTCTGTCAAATCATCATTTTCCTTCACTTTTTTTTCTGTGATATCGCTAATTTTTCTTAATCCAGTTCCTTTCCACAGGTTAAATATAGAGATATTTAAATAGTCAAATAGGTTTAGATGTAATAGATGGGGGGGGGGGCACAAGCTTGACAGCTTGGTTTAAGCATGGCCAGACAAAATCTTGCGACATTCATTATGTGGAAACTCAAAGGAACTGTTTTGTGATGTCACCACTAGAAAATTGATAATGATAACTGTTTCTCACATGAACAGCTCACTATATGGTTCCTTGTTCCTTTCAGCTTCATGACAGCATTCGATAAAAACGTCAAACCTTCAGCAGAAGAATTCACTTTCCAGTATGAAACTTGTCCTGCACAGTGAAGGTGAAATATTTAAAGTGATGAACTCATATTTTTGAGCAGAGGACGCTGGGAACACGGCAACCACGAAAGGGATCAATCAAAAAGAAAAAGAAGATGTCATTATCATAATCATAATTACATTTGATTGGATGTAAAGTAGTATTTATCTGTGTAAAGCACTCAAAATTTCTGTAAGTGTGTAAAAGCAACACATCTTATTAGAAAAGCCGATGTACTCCTACAAAATCTCATTATAGAACAGACATCTTGCCAAGGCCGCACTGGCAGAGATCCCACTTTCAGCATGTCGAGGCATACTTGACATGATGTGTAAACAAAGAATAAATATTGATAACAAATAAATGTGGAACATAAACAAACCAGACAGAGTAAGTGCGGTTACAGTGTCATCTTAATGAAAGAGCAACGCAGAAACTTTGTTCAACACAGCAGATTAGTGCTAATATAATAAGCACCACTAATTAGTTCTCTGAAAAGTGGCATCACCAGTCCAAGAGGTCACCATGAAAGTTGGTGCACAGATAGCGAGAAGGTATCTGAAGAATCTAAGAGGATTTTTTTTTTTTAAACTCTTAACTTTCCCTGACAAGCATCCATATTAGAGATACAGATCTAAGTGAACAGAGCCATTTATCTTTGTCACCTTTGTGGCTTTTGACCTTATACAATCTGCAAGTTATCCTACTTTATAATGTTTTAAATTTCTTTTTTACCTCTCCCAACTTTTAATGCCACGAGGGTTGCAATTATAGTCTCTGGTCTGCTCTTGTTTCAATTATGGGGCAGTGATACTTACTGAATGATAATATGAGAAAGTAAAAATGTATTTATGAAGCACTTTTTACTGATTAAAATCAAAAAGTGCTTAACCATAAAATAAGAAATAAAATCATAACACAAAACAATGTAAGGCAAACGAAAAATAAATGAAAACAGCAGATGAATTAAAAGCTTTTCGGTATGAAAATGTCTGCAGCTGTTTGTAAAAGAGTCGGAAGAGTCAGGTAGGTGTGCAGTAAACAGCCAAGACAAGAATCTGAAGAAAAACTGAATTTTAAAGCAACTTTTTAATGAAGCTGCAGACAGTTTTGTGTTCTAGATATTTTGTGTTGAAATGTGTTCAGAAATTGATATTCAGTTATTAAATTATATCAAAAACCATTTTGATAGGTACAGTTGTCTGAAAATTCAAAGTCTGAAGCTCGACATATTTTCCACTGAAAATTACCTCAATCGTTCTCAGAGGTCAGAGGTCAGCTCCAGTCATTTCCCAGCTCGTCCCATCAGGATCCAATTTGTTTCTATTCATAGTGGCAAATTGTATTCTTTATTTAAAATGTCTCAACCATAACCATACATACACCATAGATGTGGATGGCAGCCCTGGTCCTTTTGGACAGTGGTTGATTAGGATGCTGGCTGATGACTCGCAGGTGGTTCAATGAGGAGGAGGAGAGGCTCCAGAATCACAGCTGTGGCTTCCAAGCACTCCAGGAAAACAAACATTATGGACCAAAGGCTTATTATGACAATACAGTTACTATTACTGAACTTTGCCTATTAAGTGTAACTCAGTTATAAATTCTCTGCTGGGCTGTAAACGGGCCATTATTTCTCAGTGAAGACTGATATTAGATCAGATTAGAAAATGATAAACTGGGAAACATTAAAGCAAAGTTTGTGTCTAAATCTCATGAATTGTCTCATGAATTATCCAGTAATGGCAGAAATAATGAAATTCTCTATAAAATGGGGACGATTGAGTCCAAATGGAATATGTCCTGCACATCCATTGCTGAGGCTGCTGCAGGGTGGTTGGTGCCTGCCATGTTGGTAACCCCATAACCAGATGGTGGACACGGGAGGTTATGGCTCCCTTAACCTCCCCGTGTCCAACAAGCTGAAGAAGTCCTATCAAGCATGGTTCGCCTGTGGGACTTTGGAGGTAACTGATGAGAACTAGCAGGCCAAGCAGAGCGCAGCTCGGGCGGTAGCTGAAGTAAAAACTCAGGCATGGAAGGAGTTCAGTGAGACCATGAAAAAAGACTTTTGATCTGCCTCAAAGTGATTCTGGCTAACCATCAGGTGACTCAGCAGGAAGAAAGTGGTGCTCTGCTCACATGGTGTATAGTACAGGTGTGTTGCTGCTGACTTCAGCTGAGGATACAGCCAGATAGAAAGAATACTTTGAGGGTCTCCTTAATTCTACTAACACATCTGGGGATGAGGTGGATGACTCGCACGTCACTGGGGGCGAGGTCACTTAGTTAAACAGATTTTTGACGGCAGGACCCCAAGGGAGCAAATTTGGAAAAACAAGACAAAAACAAATTACTTGAAAATAGTTCCCAAAAACATCTGCACTGAGTTCAAAGTCTGACAAAATCTGTCAAATGACAAATGATGACACATGTCAACATGATGTGTCACTTGAGCTGAGTGACTGAAAACACACAAACACATCTTTTTTCTTTTTTCTCAGTTTTCAAGCTAAAGATAAAATGCTAGCCAAGCTAGGGTTTAGAGTCTTATGTTGTACATCAAAGCCTCAGTAATGCTGTTACTAACTATAGACAGGATGTACCTTAATACTATGCCATTAACAGCAGCCTCATCCCAGAAGAACAAAAGAGCAACTGTTGCTTGGAGGAAATCTATCATTATTGCAGAAATGTTAGCTTAGAGAAAACACACAGAACAATAGCGCAGTGTCGACAAAGACGAGATATGCCAACACTGCTTTGTAATGACGTGGACCAATTAGATATTTTTAAAGCAATGACAAGCTCTCATTAGTGGTTAATCCCTCACTGCTGCACCTGCATGGTGACATCATGATCACAGCAGGGAGGATGTTCATGTGGTCCCACTCAAAACTCTGTGTGAGTGATTTATGAGTGTTCTCTGCTGCAAATAGCATTACAAAGCATAATGAGCATCATTCTCAATTAAGCATAGTTGTTTTCAAATGTTATTTTGCTTTAAAGTTAAAATTTCTTCTTTTTTTTTCTGCTTGAGGGGAAAAAAGGAGATTATCCCTTAAGTGTTTATATTTTTACCACATTTCAGGAAGAAACTTCAGAAAAAAGATTTCTGCAGAATGTTGACCAATACATGGTCTCGTGTGATTTCCTGAAATTGTTCATTCATAGAAACTGAAGCATGAGTCATGCTCTTTATTGTTATGTTTAAGAAGCAAAAGCACTTGAGTATACGGACAGGTTAAGATCAGGGTCTTAATTTAAAGTGAGGTCAGAAAATTGCATAACCTTTCCGAAGAGCTTCAGCACTTAGATGGAGTGAACAACGACTGGCCCCTCCAAGTGACCCACATCAGTGCCACAGAAATAGAGGTTTGCCCAACTCCAGAAGGAATGTAACTGAGTACATTTACTCAAGTACTTTACTGAAACATCGGTTGAATGTATTTGCTTGGTTTTGAATAATTACTTTACTTTGTACTCCATTGCATTTATTTTAAAGTTTTAGTTACTTATTATTCTTATTTAGTTACTTAGTTGTCTTCTGGGGACTGTTGTTGTAAAGATGCACTACATGAATAATATGTATATAAATAAGATCAGGTTAACCAGGAATACGTAAGTAATTAAAATCATCCACAACCCTAACAATCAAGTGATATGCACATCAACTGATCAATAATTATGGTCTTAATAGTATAGTTTATGTATATAATATATGACTGTGTCATCTGTGTGTACAGATATGTAAAGTTGAAGATAACAATGTTGTCACCAATCCTCTTTTTTTTCAATTTAGAAAATATTAATTTAATGCTTAAAGAGGGTACACGAGCACACATGACATGCACAGCTAAATATCTTACATCACTACATTACTTACATTTCGTTCCCTGAGATGCTACAGCCCTCTGAAAACGTTACGTCCAGATCAACAGAATCAACTTTCTGGGATTTCGTTACTGGGATGATTTAGCATGCATCAAGACACAGCACAGTATGCAATTACATGTAATACTTTGCGACAGAGGTCATACTTATACACACACTTATAGTACACTACATAGGCTTTCTGGTAATAAATGAAATTCAAATGGAAGGAGGGGTATGGTGCGAGACACCTAACACATCTAAGCTGCAGAGTTTTAAGATGCTAGCCTACCTGCACTTTACATAATTTAATGGTCATACTGTGTGTTAAACAAGAGTATAATAAATCATGTCCAGCTTACGAGCCATGAAAAAACAGGGAGAGTCACAATTTAACCAAAATTTATCAAGTTAATAACCACAAGAAGCCATAAAACAGTTTATGCTATGTGTCTGCATAGCATATAACCTAAAATAAATAGGCTGAAGCCAACCAGACAAATAGCATGGTGCTGTGTGGATGGAGACAGCAAAGACTGAAGAGCCAGCACTCCAGGGACAGCTTAAGACAGTTTAAATGCTCTAGGGACACTGGCCAGGTGCTCCCAGTTACACTCATTACCCCAGCCTACCAGAAACCTGCAAGGTAACACAGAAGGACAAACAGCAGAAAACATGCAGCAGGCACAGCCACGGCAAAGAGCCTTTCGCAGTCCAAATACGATGTGTGCATTGCTCATAAATATCATTGTTAGTTTATCCTAAACACTGGAAAAACCTGCTCATGTGTAATATTAATTTATTTAACTTTAGCAGCTTATGACACAGCTAAATGAATTTTAATTAACAGGCTACATAACTGGGAATACAGCGTATAATTTATATATCACAATCTTAATGGCACATTTATCATTAATTTTCATGCCAGTACAAACCACTGAAATGAATGATTAGAGAGATCATTATGCTCAAATATTGAGAGCGTAATCACCGCTGCAAATACAGACTGTGAATTTCAGAATACACACATCCAAAACAGTATACACATCAGACTTACTAAAATGTCCAACAGCAGTACGGAGCTCCTGAACCTGTTTAACACAATTAAACAGTAAAACTGTGACTCTGATGTGACTGCTCACTGTCTCAGTTGTAGAATATAGATTGTGATTTGCCTTGCTATGTTGGGAACGAATGGTTGAATAAATAATGTGGTTGCTGCTGCTGTCTCGTGTATAAAGTGCGACTCTCTGCTTTGATGCTGGACACTACAGATCGTATGAAGCTGAAGGAATCAAACGGTTGGAAGCAACAAACAAACTTAGCCTTTTTTTATTAAACCAGGATTAGGCTAGAGCTGCTAAGCCAGGGGTGTCCAACTCCAGGCCTCAAGGCCAGTGTCCTGCAGGTTTTAGATGTGTCGGTGATCCAGCACAGGTGATTTAAATGGCTAAATTACTTCCTAACGTGTCTTGGTTCTTCAGAGGCCTGGTAATGAACTAATCATTTGATCCAGGTGTGATGACCCAGGGTGATAACTAAAATATGCAGGACCTGGAGTTGGACACCCCTGTGCTGCTAAGTTCTTACATTGTGGTGTTGGTGAAAAAGCGTGACGTTAAGATAGGAGCTAGCCATTTCTTTATGAAATGACTCTTTCAGCATGAGAATGAAGGTAAAACCATATGTAACATGCCAAAAAGGGGACTGTCTGCAACGCTGAGGTGACACACTAATAATTGTTTTAAACACATCCTCATAGTGCGACATTACATCTTGGCTTTTCTGCATCTTTCATACATTTAGCTTCAAACAGCGAGGCAAATTAAAAATGCATCCCAAACAACAGCTCCAGTCTCAGGAGGTTAAAGCTATTGTCATTAGCAATTCAGCTAAGGACATGACATTTCCAACTGACCATTAGTAGGCTGCTGTTAAGCTTTGATTTATTTCCCCTATTCAAGACTGCTTATTAAAAGGAGTGGTCTTCTTTGCCATTAGATAAAAGAAAAATATATGGAATCTCTACTTACTTGAAATGCTAGCTCTTTCAATTCGACCTCAGTCATACAGGTTTATACACATGTTGAGAACCATAGCAGTTGGAGTTGCAGTGAAGTCAACTGCTAACACCCCATCCATGAAGTCCTAGTGACCAAGTGAGAAAAAAATGTGTGTATCCCTGGAGGTTGTTGACAGTCTCTATTATTAAATCGTTCCTAAAGAGGTACACGATCCTGTGCTGACAACCTCCATCGCTTGCTTTGGTCACTGGAAGGTTGCTGCCAATCTATGAGCGACTGCGGCAATCTGCTAGCGAACAGCGCAACTGCAAGATTTTTGATGCCGTACCATCTTTATGATCTATTTATTTGTGACTTCTTTTACTTAAGGTCGCACATGTTTCCCTATGAAGGTGTCCCAGAGGTCGCTGACCAGTCTCTAAGGTGGCGTGGCCTTTGTTAGAAGGGTGCCAGCTAACATTAGTTGAAAATGAGTAATAATAAGCTGTAACTTTGTAGGAGAATGACCCTATTACTTCTTTTATAAGGTCTCAGTCTCAGTTTAATAGAAGTCAATGAGATGGCATCCAATATGCAAGATGATACAAGAAGAAAACTGTGCAATGCTGCTTTTGTTGCCAAGAAACTACACACAAGACTCGGCTGGAAACATCTCCAGGGATGCTCCATCCTGATAACCACAACAGAACAAAGACATTTACTCAAGTTAAATGTGCTGTAGCCAAACAGGACCATTTTCTGCAAAACACAACAGCAGTAAATACATGTAAATGTAAGAAGGCCAATGATTTCTCTTCCTCTGCCATTTTGCTGAGGCAATAATAAAAAGCAATTTTATTTTTCGCAGGTTTCTTGCTGAATGGTTTAATTATGGTAAATGAGGTGCACGGAAAACAACGAGCAGTACTGGATCACTTTAAACAAAAGCAAAATGGATTAGATACAGATACAAACAGGCATATTAGGATTGCTGCCCAAATACAGAAAGATCTATGATTACAAACAACACCTCTGCAGATAAGTCAAGTGAATCTCAATGAAAAAGGCGCTCTCAATCCACAAGAATCCTCCCTCCCAGAAGACATAAAAAAACATAAAAAAAACAAGACAAACTTATGAGCAGGAGACATTCCTCATCTTCTGTCTCTTCCAGTTTCTGTACGAGTTTCCTGTTCCACCGAAAGAGAACAGCCAGTGGCTTTATCAAGATTTATGAGCCAAATCATCATTGGAAATATAAGACAGTTGTTGGGGCACAAGGGGAGATTGGAGAGGAGAGGGAGCAGGTGGAGAAAGGGGAAGAGATGGCAGTGGTTTGAAAATATGAGGGGAAAAAAGAGAAAGATGATACGGAGTGAGAGGAAAAACAACACCGATGACGAAAGAAAGACAAACACAGATAGAAGGCTTTTGGTAAGAACAGATGTCTAGACTTGATTCAGAAACCCAACTTCAGTTCTATCTTTTATGATGCCGCTGTTTTCCTCTCTAAATGTGCTGACATCCCATTTGAAAGCTGTTATCAAGTGAAACACTCTCAAAACAAGCTTAAGTGCAGCAGTGATAAAGGGCTGAATGGGCTGGAGACAAATGGAACATGAGGTGAATCTGAAAGTCCATCAGCCATATCTGTTATATTACACGACGACGTCTGTTCATGCACTTAATTTTCTCACTCAAGATCTCTTTTTTCCCCATCAGATAAAGAACAGAAACATGCTGAAGAAGAAAGAAAGAAAGAGCCGGCACAAAGAGCACACAAATCACACCAGCACTCTGTCAAGTCAAGTTACTTTTATTTATATAGCGCATTTAAAAACAACAGGAGTTAACCCGAAGTGCTGGGTACTCATGCGGTTATGTCAACAGGCTTAAAAGCAGGAAGAATGGGGGTAAAGGCACCCATGAATAATGTCCCTGGGCTACCAATCTCCCATTTAGGGGTCGCCACAGTGGATCATCTTCCTCCATCTCACCCTATCCCGAGCATCCTTCTCTGTCACAGCAACTCTCCTTCCTTGGTGGTCTTACTCTATTCCTCCGGCCCAGCAGCTCCATTATCAATATCATTTGGCCAATATGCCCACAATCTCTCCTCTCTAAATGTCCAATCCATCTCAGCCTTTTGTTTCCACATTGCTCAACCTGAGCTGTCCCTGTCATATACTTTTTTTCTAATCCTTTCCATCCTGGTCACTCCCAGTGAAAATCTTTGTCTTCAGTACAACGTTTTAATGTAAAGCTTTAATCCGGTGTCTCAAACCTCCCGAGGACTATAGTCTAGCCTTTGGGTCATAGGTCTTTTGGTTGAAGCTGGATTGATGCGTCTGCATTTGTCTTGCTTTTTGTGGCTTTTTGGTTATGCAGAGAGAAGGATTACAGGAACTCAGTGGATGAATAGGCTACAAAGATGCACTTGTGTGCAGTCCCTCAAAGCGTCAATGGCAGGTAGCCAGTGATGAAAAGTTGGCTTGAGTAAGAAAGGGAGCAATGGAAGAGTTCACCAGCTCGAGGAAGTAGCATAGAGAAAAAAAAAAACCAAGAAGGCAAGAATGAAAAGCATAAACAGTGACCGAAGGACAATTTTAATGATCTTAACCCACATTACCAGCTGTTCCACATAGTTTTGAGTTCACTGGTGATAGCAAACAACAAGAACATGAAGCTGGACTAATGACACATTACCATGATGGGACCATAATGCACGTGTGCAGTAATTCAGCAAGGGAAGACGTGAGATTTGGGGAAAGTGGCTGGGATGGCCAGAAAACTCAACTTACATTAATTATTGGTAAGTCTTATAAATCCAACCGGTTAGAGTCATTGCAGTAAAGGTGTGTTTTTTATCAGCAAGGCTGTAAATGATTTGAAACTCCTGAGGAAATCTGAATGACATTTCTTTTGGCACCATGGACTAGCTAGACAATTGGCCTAATTTGTGTAGACACTGCCCATAAAAATGACAAACTTAAAAAATATCCCAAATTACACAAATTTAAGGAAAAAAATAAATAATGTCCTTTCATCTCTTTTAGCTCAACAAGTCTTCTAAAAAGCGTTTGCTTGTTGTTCATCAAGCACATTGTATTTTCTTTGAAACCTCACTTCACGATGAAGGTTTATTATTGTTTTATCTTGATCTACTCATTTTAAGGCCCAATCTAATGCATCAGCAAGGATCTTGTGAATAAAAACAAAATTAAAACTGTGAAGTACTTGATAAATGTCAGCTCCCACAGCCTGTGCCACCTTTATTAGGCTGTAGCATCTGTCCATTGAAAAATACGACCCTCTACGAAATGACTGCCGAGCCTTGTGTTTGGGCAAATTGAATCTAGGGTATCTGCAATTTCCTGATTTCCAAATGATTGGCTAATGAATTGATTCAAGTGATGCCGTAAACTGAATCAACTTATTTGTCCTGTATAATTTCTTCACTGCCACGGTGGAGGTAAGAGTTGTCGAGTGAGCCGTAAAAGCAAAAATGATGTGAGCATGGGTGACGCTGAAATGTGAGGAAAAGCTGTATATAAACTGCTTTCTAATAGCTTACAATAAATCCAGTGACGACGAAGAGAGGAAGGAACGAGAGCGACAGAACGAGGAAGCGAGAGCGTAAAAAGTCAAAACAATTGAATCAAAGCAAATAACATGAAAGCAATAAAACAAGACAGCATTCAAAACAGGTGCAGACAGTGCAATCAAGCATCAGGAGCCAGCAACAGAAAACACCGGGGAGCCTGATACATGGAGAGCAATAGAGCAAGCAGCAAAAACGAGCCAGTGAACGAGGGATGGGCTTTTGATGGAATCTCATCTGGAGTGTTTATGACGAGACAGCGCCAGCAACGTAATGAGTTGACTGATCAATCTTTCCTCCTTGCTCCGCTGGATCAATAGCACTGTTTTGACAGCCTACATTAAGCTCTAACTAATTGCCAGATTGCTAAATGCTTTTAAGAAGGAAGGAAAAAAAAAACATATCCAGGGCAATCAATAACACAATCACACTAGTGACTCTCCTGTGGTACCAAGGGAGGAAGGATGCGCTGCTGTCTGTTTGTTTGCTTGTGCCTCTATCTGGATGCATGTGCGAGTGTGGTGAGATTTAAGGGCCAATCGGTTACCTGCTTCATGAACTCAAGTACTCGGGCATGTATCTCATTTGAGTGAGTGGTGTTAGAGCAGCTGGGACTTGTGGTCAGTCGGAGCACAGCCGTGGTATATTTGGGGTTTGAACCTCGGCAGCCTCAGTGGAGTAGTTATTTGGTTTGGTTCACAGCTCCGTGGCTAAACCACCAACACTTTAAATGAGGGCTGTGTTATGGGCTATAAAAAAAAACTGATTACATTTTGTATCTTTGAGTATAGGTTTGGTCATCCTGTACATTATTGCACTCACTAAAATATTCCCATCTGGTGGCAATGTTATTGAAGGGTCTGAACAGGGCAGATATTTCTGGTATTAGCTAAGAAATGTAAATAACTTGTTAGTCTAGAAGCTGTTAGCTGGATCTTAAAACATATTTCTTATGAATGATGTTTTGAGGCAGTAAAAATATTCCTCTTTATGAGGTGCAATAAGTTTTGGCAAAGTGACTTTTAGACTTCCTCTATTCATCCAGGTAAAAAGTGTAATTGGCATGAAAAACATCTTTTTCAAGAGACATCTGGCCAATAGGCCAGCAGCAATGGGAACAAATATAACACTACAGTTCTTTAAGTAGCTAAAAAAGACAATAATGAAGAGTTGCAAAGATTGTTTATGTTACATATGTTATGTTACATATAACCTCTTCGTAAATCATCTCTACCGCTATTCCGACTATGTGCAGTTAACTTGATATCCCCTTGTCTTTGAAATGATCACTTCATAGATGGGGACCAGCTATGAGTCCACTTGCAGTCAGCTGCCAAAATGGAACAAAGTGAATCCTTTCCTGTGTTGAAATTTAGAGATCTGGAGGTAAAAATGGTGATGGGCTTCAAATGATGCTCTGCAGGATAGCAGAAAAAAAAAAAACTTTTATAAAAGCAGACTATTTTTTAAGAATCTACAGTGTTAAATTTAAAACGAGTTCCAGTAAATTGCGTCTACAAAACATAGTACCTCAAGTTTGTGTTTCATTATTTAAAGCTGATGAGTTGCGCTCAGTGGTGCAGACTGACTGATTACAATGTGTTGGCAGTTAGTCAGAGTTTATGAATTAGATTCTGATTAATTGCAAACCTTCTCCCATCTGTTTGAGAGTGACTGCAGTCAGGCCAGGTCAGACTGAGACAGGTTGCCTCCCACCAGGCATTGCCTTACTAATAGTTGGTCACACCAACTCTTAGCAATGAAAGACAGCACCCACCCACCCCACCCCAAAAATTACTGCAGTCACAAGTCAACCACCAGTTTTTTCGGGCCACATCTAGCCATACTATTTTTATTCTACAGTAGTGCCTTATTTATTTGTAGATAAAACTCAATAAAGCACAACTGAGAATGACCTTTTTGCTGTTTTCAGGAAAATTCCAACTGTGTTCTACCTCCTCAGCAGCAGCTAGCTGGCTATCACAATATTCATCATCTAAAGAGCCAGATAGTTCCCTTGGGAGTTTTTGGCGCTCCAAAGAAAAGGAGAAAAAAAACACTTAACATTGTACCTGGTGAAAGACACAGATTCAGAATGATAATTAGCTTTGCCCGATTACGGTTCTTTGCTAATAAGTTTGTCATGACTAATGCTTAGAGCTTACCTTACTAGCTTCAACATTTGGATGCTGATTCTGATGTATTTGGAAATTCTCTCCAGTCTAAACCATGTTGAAGTACTGTTGCCACAGCAAAAATAGTAGTATCAATAATTGCATGCCTGCTATGAGGTCACAGACATCCATACTTTGGTATTTTTGAGGTAACAATAGTACTGATCATTAGGAGCGTGGGCTGAGGGGTGCTTTGGTTTGCTGTGAACAGTAAACTTGAACAGAAATGATATAAGCAGTAGATGCAGACCTCTCAGAATCTGAGAACTACGTCACCAGCTTGCACCAAGGACACACATGGGTGTAAGTCCCAAATCTAAAGAAAAAGAAAAGGTGAAGACAAGGGTGGAGTTACCAAGCATTACCAAGAGCTTTGAAAGGCAAAAAATCCCCCCAAAAAACTGTGTCTGCATGTATGTGAACAACCTGTTTTATCTCTAAGGGTCACAGCAAAATGAAAAAGCTAACCACATTAATGGTCAAACGGCTAAAACTGAATGTTTTCTCAGGTTTTTGCAGGTAAAGGTTCAGCTTACCCCAGTCTCCCCTACTGGCTTTCAGGCTTAAACATTTGATTGGCTGGCTATGTGGGCTTTTACATGCCTCTATGTGTTACGTGTGGACACTTAACTATCAGCATGTTTTTGTTCAGGGCAAATTGGCTCATGTCTTCGGAGATGGTTGAGGACGCCAGGCGTCAATCTTCTCTTCCTCAACCTCTCCATTTCCACTAAACAGTGGGGTATGAAAAGCCTTTAATTTTTTAGAGAAGCATTGCTTCTCTGAGCCGGAAAGCCTCTCCTGTACAGTGAGTTCATGCATTTTTAACACGAGAAAACAAATCGGACAAAACTGCGCAAATTGAAAGTGCACGCATGAGAGTAGCTCACCTAGTGTCTTACTGTTGTTTTTTTTTAACAATTCACACAATACTTTTTGCAGCCTCACTCACAATCCAGCAATTAACTGTGAGAAAAAATGAATGTGGGGAGCATAAGGAAAAGCACAGAGAAAACAAACACAGAGAGGGAGAAAGTGACTGCATACAGCATCTTCTTTTCACTGGTAACACAAAAAGATCAACAAAATTATTATTGGAGAACATATTGGTCTGGTAAAAGTAGACTTAAACATCCTCTCTTTGCAATGATTTCCATCATTCCCCAGACTTGAACTGTAAGCCAGGCTGACATTAATTTCTGGGGTGCTGATTGTAGGTGAAGCTAATTGCGTGCAGATGATATCATGATGACAGTGTGATTAGGAAGCATAGCTCTAATTACTAAACAACTTGATTCAATTTTTTTTGAATCACTAATCAAGCAGACCTAAATTTGTATTCAAAGTGTGCACACCAACACCAGCAGATGCACATAAAGCTGCAGCTATTGAACTGATTAGAGTCCACTGAAATTAACTTACAACAGTCTAAATCAGTGATTTGTTTATTAAACAATGTTTTTGTAACTAATACGTATTTTTTAGTTTTTATGATGAAAGAGCAATGATCAGACTCCTGGCACCTTTAATTCCTCTTTTTGATACAACCAAACACAAAATATGTAACAAACTGAATGCAAAAACTTTTTTTTTTTTAAACTTATAACAGACCATATTAACATACCAAACACTCATAGTTGTTTGGTATGTTGCTCATAGATGTTGAGCTCATAAACTCAACATCTCAACATAAAAGGTTTTTGTTAAGTATGTCTTTCAATAACCACGCGGTGTCTTTTGGCCACTATTTTTCTTCCTTTCCTTTTACATGACGTCTTCTCCTTTTTCACCCTTTTCCCACTTCTCCTCTGGCTCCACCCCTTTTCCTGGCTGATCATTTTCTCTTCTGTTTCCATATCTCTGCTATTAAAACAACTAAATTATTAAACCTGCAGTAATAATCAATAACACTCTTTCTTAGGAGGATAGACCGCTTAATAATTGACTAATCCTGAGGGGACCTCTTCCCCCAGTGCGTGCTTTTTTGTGTGTGCTTGTGAGCGAACACGCATGCGTACACCCCTTTGGAAGGGCACATCCATTTGCATTTCTGTGCACCTGGATGTGCTTATTGTTGTTTTTGATTGAGATGAGCGTTATTGAGATAGGCTGGCTCTGACGAGGGTCATGCCGTACTAATTAAACCCTTAACTCTCATTTCTAGAGAAGCAGGAAAAGAGAGCAGTCAATGCATGTCATTAGAATGACTAAGCCACAGGTGCAAAAGGGTAAACAAACACATTGCATGCGACATCACAAGACTTCACTAGGATCCTGCCACTTTATGGAAACTGTTGATTCATATACCTTTAAATGATGAAGCTTTGATTTAGCAGATGCACGCTTCACTCCCCCTGTCGCTGTGCGAGCATCTTTCTTCCCTCTCCTTTCAAATCTCAACCTATAAAAAAAAGATTGTTCACTTTGAACCTGTCAGTGTGCAGATGGAAAAGTGACCTACTTAGAAAACAATGCGCTAACCCCATTAGTCCGGGGAAACAACATTTTCCACATCCTGTTCCATTGAAAACGAAAAACTTTTCGAAATTCAGAAAAAGGTGAAAGTGAATTCAATACGTATTGTCATTAACTATCACGAGCACATGTTTAGTTAATAGATGATTCAGTTTAGTAGTTATTTACAAGCAATCGAATAATGGTTTTACTTGTTTAATAGCTGGATTATAAATAATTTAAGAACATTTTCTGGAAGGTTTCATAAAGATGCTCATTACATTTATGAAACTTTGTAATTAGCTATTAATTCATAAAAGATCTGTAATAAACAGATACAGTACAGTACAAAAGTCTTGCATGCTCCCTGATTGCTTCATATTATTCACATACATGGAAATACAGCATAAATGTTAAAAACAGAGTTTGTACAATGCTAATGAGCTTGAAAGTCGACATTTGGTATGACCGACTTTGTTCTTCAATACAGTCTGAACTGTATTGTACTCTTCGGCAAGCTTTCTGGCTTTCTGACTGTTGATCAGACACTTCTAGATCTAGATGGTTTTGCATGATGAATCAAAATCTGTTGATACTTTTCAGCATTCATATTTCTAGCAATTTTGACAAGATCCCCAACAGCACTGTCTGAAATAGAGCCTCTGACCATGACAGTGTCTCGTCTTGTTTCACAGATGACAGTAGAAACCCACCGTTGAACGTCTCACCTGACCTTGGAACACACTGATGATGATTTGAATAAAAACTGTTCACTTGTAATTTGGTATGGCTCAACAAAATAAGGGTTTAGGCCTGATACATTTACATTTCTTTCCTATTTCCTCAGATTTTTTTTAAGGACCCATTGAACACTGTGCTCAGATAGCCCATGTTTTCACTAAATAACTTTGGGATTCATATTAATGATGTAAAATGACGCAAAACTCTTTGGCATTTTCCATAGATTTGCTTTGACATGGTGTTAGTAACAAAGTGTAAGATTTTCAAAAAGAGATCAAATTTTTTTTTTCCTAAGCTTGAATAATTCACAAGTCAGTGTTAAGTGGCTTAAAAACACAACAGCAGCAACAAAAAACAACTAATATAGCTCTATAAACAGTATTTGGATAGCCATTATAACGCTGAAATTGATAGTTAAACTATAGCATTTTAACTATAGTTTATCCACATCATTTTCTATTATCTTTCTTGTAGTCTGGTTTAGATCAGTATGATTCAGCCACAATATCCTATTGTGGTATTGTGGTTGTTTTATATTTAATGGCATGTTTTGGCTCCACTGAGTCTTTGCT
This sequence comes from Pelvicachromis taeniatus, assembly GCA_015108175.1. Taxonomy (NCBI): domain Eukaryota; kingdom Metazoa; phylum Chordata; class Actinopteri; order Cichliformes; family Cichlidae; genus Pelvicachromis; species Pelvicachromis taeniatus. The sequence goes on from VURO01013358.1 coordinate 55,745, forward strand.
CTTAACATTCCAGCGCGCTTTCAAGCTCTTTTATTGAGTCAAGAATTCAACCTTTATCCTACCTCTGTTTTTTTTTTTTTTTTGTATTGATAGCAACTCATCTGTCAATTGCAGTGGTGTGCTCCATCTGCTTTAGTCCTTAAATGACCTAGTTAATCTTGCAGAACTGTCACAGAACTTCTTTGCCGATGGGTTTGGAAGCTGGCTGTTACATTAACAAGTGGCTCAAAGTTACATAATCCTGGGGTCACTCAGGAGGGTAAATCTTTTAACCTTTAATGGCTTAGAGAGGTTCTGAGTGACAGCTGTCCTGTGCAATGGCAGAAATTAAACAATTTTTTTTTTACCTCCTTATCAGTGAGTAATGTTAAATATGAAAATGTATATTTGGACTTTGTAAAGCAGTAGGATGAAAGTTTGTTTCCTGTCACGCCTTTTTGTTGCTGCTGAAATATCATTTAAGATTCTCTCATCATTTCCCTGTTAAAGAACCAGCTACAGGAATATGCAGAAACCAAGACCAGCACTAGTATCTTACACATATTGATTACCTGTCAGTCGCTGGGAAATTAGCTAATGGTACATTTTTCTTCGTA
>VURO01013361.1:0-11380 GCA_015108175.1 Pelvicachromis taeniatus
TTTATTTATATAGCGCCAAATCACAACAACAGTCGCCTCAAGGCGCTTTAATGGCCCATGGGATTTATGGGCTTCACAGCCTAAATAAATCTAACTTACATGTCTTGTACCACAATGTACTGATGTGGGATCAGCCCATCCACACCATTATGTCGACCTTCCCACCAGTCCTGAGAAGCTCGCAGGTAGAGCAGCAGAGAGGCTCCCTTCTTAAAGGACAGCTCTCTTGGACTTCGGCCCACGTAGTCAAATTTGGCTATGGCCTCAATTTGTTCCAATTCTGCCATATGAAAAAAAGAACAGACATCATTATTTTCTCTGCATCCAGCTGCTGTCTTCACAGTGGATTGATGTGTTTGCTGACTCACCTTCATCACTTGTGTTAGGCCCGGTACCATTGTCAATCTCATCCAGAGCTCCTGGCTCACTGTGGGGGCTTTCACTGGAGACAGGAGATGCAGATAAGGTAATGAAAAAAATAAGAGCCATTTACACACTCTTATTCTTACATCATTACCTTTTTATAACAAAGGAATCCTTAATTACCAGACCAATATTATATTTATCATGTGGCAAGAACTCAGTAGACCAAGGCATGCAGACAGTCAAGACAACCTGCTGACATTCAAACCGAGCATCAGAACATGGAAGAAAGGTAAATTAAATGACTTTGAACGTGGCATGGTTTTTGGTGCATGATCAAACTGCTGATCTACTAGGATTTTCCCACCACAGCTAGGGATTATGGAAAATGATCCACAAAAGAGAAAATATTCAGTAAGAGGTGATGGAAAAATGGTCAGACTGCTTCTAGCTGGTAGGAAGGCAACAGTAGCTCAAATAAGTACTTGCAATCCAGGTATGCAAAACAGTATCACTGAATGCACACCTAGCGCCATTCCTGTCAACAAGGCTACAATTCATATGGACTCAACAAAGTTGGACAACAGAAGACTGGAGAAATATTTCCTGGTATTTCTTCCTTTATATTCAGATAGTAGGGCTATAATTTGGCACCAGCAACATGAAAGTATGGGTCCATTGTGCTTTGTATCGTCAACAGGTGGTGTAATAGAATAGGGGATGCGTCTTGGGACACTTTGGGCCTCTGAGTACCAAATCATCATCTTTTACAGCGTACTTCTGATGGTTGCTTCCAGGACAATAACATGCTATGTCACAAAGCTCAAATCCTCTCAAACTGTTTTGTTGCACAAGACAATAAATTCACTGTACTCAAAGGGCCTCCACAGTCACCTGATACTGATAGGGAATATACGTCTGGAATGTGTGTTACCGCCGGGAGCGTCATTCTAGTGGATTCCATCCACAATCCGGCGTGTATCATAGGGATGCGGAAGGTTACCTTTCGCATTCCCATGGGACACCTCGGAACGTTGGTATGTTACGTGTCGGGAATGAGAATGGTCTGTAATAAAACAGCTCGGAAGGCAAAAGGGGCTCCAACCTGGTATTAACAAACTGCACCTAATAAAGTGTCAGTTTTCATTGCAAATGTTGTTTATGCAAATAAAAGGCTAAAAACAATTCTGGTATTTTTAGTTTTCTTTTTATTCCTATTTTTTATTTATTTTGTTTTTGAAACCTTTAAAACATACGCTTTAGATGCCAAATTAAAACAAAATCCAAACTACCTACTAAATTAATTGTGAGATTCATATTATCCAATAAAATGAATGATCCGGAATTAATAAGTCCCTTTAACAAGGAAATGAACAGCTACGCTTAATTCTTTAATTCTAGTGGCTGGATCATTTAAGAAAGGCATTATTAAAGTTATCCAGTACTCATATTTCTGGTGCATACAGTCTTAAAATAAACAACACTTGTTGCTAGTGTCACTATAGAAAAGGAGTCTTGTGTTTATGAGAAAAAAGCCATTATGCCATTTTAGGTTTCTGTCTGGCTTTTTAATCCTCTGAACTTTCTGCATACTAAGAAGATAATTCAATATTGACGACTGTGTAAAATCTACAGCCTTGTACAAGCTGGCTTAGAGCCAAGGTACGAAGTGGAAAATGTTACATGTTGCTGTTTTTCCAATGCCAAGTTGTTAATGGCTCAGGGAACACAGTACATTTTGGACACCTAGCTTTGAACCTACCAGTATTCGTCCCCTCCAGCCATGCACTTCTCATACACAGGTCCCTCCAGTTCTCGCTGGGTTGGAAAGATGACCTCATGGTGGATGATGATTGTCTTAATGATCTCATTAACATGTGCTTGGCAGGCCACAGGATCTTGGTCATCTGGTATGGGCATCAGAGTGGGGCCAAAGCAAATAGCGAGATTGTAGGGGTCCATCATGTTCTCATCGCTGTACTGGGAAAGACTGTGGAAAACAGAACCAGTAAGTATCATTATTTTAATTTTGCACACCAGAAAATTTGTAGTGAAAAGACTTACTGGTTTAGAAATGCAAACAAGTATCTCATGACGATGATCACCGGCCGCGGAAGAGTCACGATTATCTGCTGAAGGTGATGAGCTCTTTCTGCACCAGAGTCAAGCTCTAAAGAGTAATAAACAACAACAATCACAGAGTGCTCCACTAAATAAAACATATTCCACATGTTTTCCTGGAATGTTACTCACTGGTAGTGGATATTAGGTCGACGAAACGCTCTTTAGGGAACAGCGGGTTTTCCAGCCCCCGGAAGTAAAGCTTAAGAACGCCCGCCACAGAGTTGATATCGTGATCTGTCTGATCATCCATCAGTGGATCTTCTCCTGTGGATGTAGCATACTTTCAGTCTACTCAGTATTCATTCACTCCACTCACTTTCATGTAAGATAGCAGTGATTCTTAATATGCATTTCAAATTCGGAAGTTAATGTATGCATTAAGAGTGCAGTTATGTTTGCTCATTAAGGATGCTGATCTCATGTATTATGCATTAAATGGTTTACATGTCCATTACAGGATTACATATGGCACACAGGCTCTTTATTTGCACTTTAGAGTCCTGTGAGAGTAACTGTGGTTTCTGAGGTGGGCAAAACAAAATTTAAAATCAATCAAGAGTAGATGGCTAAGTGACCCGGGACTAACCTCTTTCAAATGCATTTTTAATATCATTGACTTCGACCTGGGATCCTGGAACTCGAAATATACCTTGCTGCTGAAGACCTGCGGACATATAAAGCTGTTAGTCTAAAATGGAAAAAAGGTATTAATATAAATGGCACACCCACTTAAAAATAAGCCAGATGTATTTCTGTTGGATGTCTCGGTAAAGTTTTCTGTTCTCTTTTTTTTGTATCTAAGTATCCAGACAAGCCTAAAGATAGAAGACGTCAAACATATTAAAAGAAAAATCCAGTAGCTTAAGCTACATCATGTGAGTATGGGTAAGTCTATGGCAAAAAGACTAAAGAATTCTTATTCAGTAGCAATATACAAAGGATGAAAGGGGTTATGGATTAAGATGCCACATTTGACCTTTTTCCACATACACTATATGGTCAAAAGTACTGGGCCTCCTGCATGCCATGCCTCCCATGGCCAATGAGCTGCTTGGCCATGGGAACCCAGCACTTGCCGACCTTACTCAGTAACTGTACGTGGTCTGTCATGTTGTGGCTGTGTTGCTGTGGTTCCTAAATGGTTTCACTTTGCAATAACACCACTTAAAATTGTTGATGGAATAGGAGGGAAGAAATTTCATGAACTGACTTGTTGCAGTTATTGCAATTATTACAATACCACAGTAACAGCAGTGAGTTCCTTAGAACAAGCGATTTTTTTCACACATTTGTAAAAGGCAGACAGCATGGCTGCCATAGCTTGATTTTATACCACTGTGGCAGCTAGACTATAAACACCCTAATGAAAAAATTAAGGAGTGTGGCCTAAAGCTTCTGCTTTGTCAGTCATAACTGGTGGAAATCAAAATGACATTGTTTCTCTTATTATAACAATTTTCCCAAGATAGATGTTACTATAAGTTAGTTAGTTAGTAAGAGATTCATTAGCATCTCTTAGACCCTAAAAGTCCTGTTTATCACTTACACCCCATCTTCTTTCTTATATATAAGGATTATGTAAGTTGAGCATCATGAATATTAGAATGCAACCCATTTTTGAGAAATGAATGAATCATAGAAATTAATATTTCACCTCACTCACTGATCCAAGCTTGTATGTGTGAAATGCCCCAGTTTAAGGTTTTCCAAGCGATCCAGTTAGAATATCTCACACTGAATGCTATTTCACTGCTATTAACTTCTAAACTACCAAAAATATTTGAATGGCTACTATTAACAATATTAAAGTTTTATATACATAAATTTCAGCTTTATTTTATTTATATAGCCACAAATCCCAACAACAGTCACCTGAATGCACTTTATATTAGCAGGTAAAGACCCTACAACAACAGAGAGAAAAGATTATAAGCTCGAGTTGATTCATTTAGGTGAAAACTTTATATTCACCCCAATTTTAATTGATCGTCTTCAAAGTTCACAACATAACACTAGGTCTTGAGAGACATAAAGCACCTAGGTAAGGTAACCATTTGACTTTGACCTCCAACTTTAGCGCCCAAGGTCAAAGTTGACTTTTTTTTTTTTGCAATATTAGGCCTTACAAAGTCACATTGATGCCATAACAAGATGACGTCATCATATTGTAATTAAAAAAACAAAAAAAACAAACATTAAATTTTACCCCATTAACCTTTTAGGGGGTTCACTCTCTAAGTGCTCTTATTGTTGAGGTTTCTCTCTAAAATTGCTGGGTACTACTTGCAATATAAAACTCCGTAACCTGACCTGATGTGAATTTGTTTTGTTACATCTGAATTTGATGAATTTTGTTGTGAATTTGCACTACACAAATAAAACATCAGCCTTTGTAGAAAGATAACTTATGCATATAATTGGAACATACCATACAGGTTGATGTATCGAATACAGCTCTCAACCACCGCTGGTATAGGCTGGCCTGAATCCTATAGACACAATCAAATTATTAGAGAAACCACAAAATCAGAAATGAATAACCATAAAAAAGTCACACTAGCAAGCCGTTATGATGAGAAGGTTGCGATGATATCATTTATCACTTAACATTAACTTTCTGAATCACAATATGCAAAACAAAAATATATTAGTGCACCATGATTACAGTATTTTCACAGAGACAGAGGCACAGAAATGTTGGTTAGCATACTAAACACAGTGTAATGATCCCACCCAGCTATAAGACAGAGTACCTGACTCCTCGCACGGACATTCCGTCTTCCCCTGGGCAGAGTAAGGCACGTAGACAGAGGAAGAGAAGCAACAACAACCACAACAGGTTAGTGAGAGAGACAGATCTTACAAAGAGAGAGAGACAGACAGAGAGAGAGAGAGAGAGAGAGAGAGAGAGAGAAGGACGAGGCATGGCCTGAGAAAAGCATCAGTCAAAGCATCAGTGGCATGTGGATCGTGAGACATGAGGGCATGGTTTGGGGGGAGTGGGAGGGAAGGGCCTACTTCCGAGCATGGTTGTTGGTGGTGGGAATACACATATTTTTCCAGTCAAAAACAGCTTCTTGACTTGGAGGGAAATTAAAATCGATTTATCAATCAATCTGCTAATTACAACATCTCCTCAACTAACTGATTCTTTTTTTTACTACCGAAGAACTACTGAGATATAAAAAATGTTAATATTCAAAACATAAAATACTATACAATCTTTACTTTACTATCCTTTTGGTTTTTGTCAGTTGATTCATTGGTTAATCGTTTTATCTCTGTTCTTTTGTTGGTGCATGCCCTGCTTGTCTGCTGAGTTTGATTAGCATTAGAGTGGAAGTGGCCATCTGTTTATTTGCATAGCTGCTGTGTGGCCAACTGACATACAGCCAAATTAATTCAGCGTACGGAGGCTGGGGGCTCACAAGAACAAACCTTGTACTGGTGCTTTTGAAAATACACCATCTTCACATCAAGCTGCTGGACCAGCTTTCGCCTTATCCAGTGTTTTGTCAAATGTGAAGACAAGCGTTGAGCAAGAGGAAAGTCAGTGCATGAGTGAGGCAATGTTTGGATAAAAGAGTGGTCACAGGCAAGAGAACCCCCAAGGACTGCTAGCGAGAAAGCTGAGCTCATGAGAGACAGAGAGCACAGATGGGCTTATACCTGAATGAAGGCCTCCATATTGCCGTTAAACAGCCTACGGTTAAAAATGGAGCGAGGTCTACACCGCATTCTCTGGGGTTTAGGGGGAAGAGTTGGGGGCCTGGGGAGATGGTGGGGTTTGTAGGGTTGGTACATTGCAAGCATAAAGAATAATGCAATATGCAACAGTAAAACAGATTTTGCTATAGGCTTTTACGATAGGCTGCTCCAAATCATAAAGAATATGGTAGTCATATATTGACCATTTCTGAGGCTATAGTCATTTGCTTTCTTGCTGAGAGCTAAATGAGACATCAGTGCAGTGCAATGCACTATTCTCTTTTCATTTCTTTATGATAAATATGAAGCGACCGAGTGCAATTAGTGTCTCGCTCAGACAGGAAGGGAAAAGAATTCATGGCTCTCCATTAATGTGGAATGGCACAAAGGTGAATCCTTTACAGTTCTGTCACCTGTCAAAAAGCTACAAACCTGATATGACGGAGATAAAGAAGAGAAGCTAAAGATGGGCAACTTAAGAAAAAAAATGAATCAACAAGGAATGTTAAATATGTCAGTTTTAGGCTTTTTGGGTAAATTAAGCGAAAGATGATACTAGAACAAAACCTGTTGCATACATTCTTTTTAATACTTTCTACGGACAGCACAAAGTACGGTATTACGAAGTACAGTGGAATATGTTTCATTTAAAGGGCAATCAGTGAGTGTGTGTATTATGCATTATGCTGTCTCTATAAAGCCATAATCATATTGTCTAGCTTGGCACAATGTTTAAGAATCCAAAAATAAATAAATAAATACCTTGAAATTGCTTAGCGAGTGCCTTTAAATGTATAATATTTTGTGTTGCTTATTTCATCTGTCTAAAATCCAAACTGAAAAAAATGAGATGGTTGTGGTTGCACTAGCTATGCTATGGCATGAACAGAATCAACTTTCTCATTTAACACTTGGCAAGAAAGCAAAGTTGTGTATTAACCTAAAAGTCAAAATAACACAAGGGTAGAGCTCCTTTCTAACTGTGAGTGTTAATGACTGAAAGGTAATACATCACAAAATATCCAATACAGATATAATTAAAATTAAAAATGTAACTGATCAAAATAAAAGTCAAACATTTCACTGGCTATCCATCTCACTGGCATTTCGCTTCCTAGTCATAACATATTTTTATAGATTAAAGCTAGTAATACCGTCTCTAATTTGGATCCAGTCCATTTAACATGGTGCGGTAACGATATTCCTACACTGTGATTTTATTTGTGCCACAGCCAAGGACACAGGAAGAATTTTACACATCATTGCCGACTTTATTCACCCTCTTGCCACTGAAAACCTTACCTCGTTGTTCCATATTCAGCCCTCTCCCCTAAAAGGAATAAGCACACACAGAGAGAGGCTAAATTAGAATACACTAGTTTTACAATCACAGAAGTTAGTAGCACGGTTGAGTGCTGGCTGACTATACATGGCTGGCAGATGGAGAAGGAAAGGGGTGTTATGAGAAAACGGGCATCTATTCAGCCAGACTGAATGGGGGGAACGCCATGGTTGAATCTGACTCACTGCCAGGCAGCGGTCATTCAACGGTCGCCCTAGAAACAGCACAAGAGCCCCAGAAGGGGACTAGCCTGCAGACTAGCTCTGTGAAAGTGAAAATGTATCCAGGGGGAACAAGAGTGGGTGCTGATTTGTACAGCGTTATGATTTCATGATATGTGCACCACATTAGCACACACACACATGTTTCGGTATAGCAAACAAATTTAGGCCTCGCTTTGATCAGTCAGTCAGAAATGTTTGTTCAAGGATCATGTCACGTGTAAAGCAGCTTTAAGCACAATCCTTCTTTACGTCAAACGCATAATTCCAACATTAAAGCATACACTAGCAAGAGTCTGATGATCGCCATGACATCATGGCATCAAACATATTTTTCTTCTTGCTTTTGGATGGGTTTAACACATATTTAATATCAGGCATATGTGAGAAAAGTATGGGAAGAACTATCCATTAAATGCTATACTAGTAATCCATGGCTTGAGATGACCTGCTTTTAGGTTGTGCAGTTTGCAGGAAGCCATGAGAACCACAACTTTAGTATATAATATAATTAGTAATAATATCATTAATACAAAATAATAAATAATATAATGTTGTGTTTTGTTTTGATCAACATTTAATCATCTCATTTCTAAAAAAATCTTTTTACAGCAGACACAACTGTGATATATGTTCATGGGAGTCTGAAGACTTTGAAATTCCCCACAGAGCAGTATTTAACACACAGTATTTAACATGTTTGTGATTTCAAAGTAGAAACATTGTGACATTAAAAGATAAAGACCCTCACTGACCGTTTGGTTTCATTATTTTAACAGGCCTCGAGTCTTAAGGCATAACAGTGTTTACATAAAGTGCTTGTTACCATGGACTGCAGGGTTTTTCTTCTCTTAATATAGCTCTGAACAATATAATTTTGCATCTCATTTTCTAAAAGCATTGGGTAGGTTACATATAAAGCTGAAGATATTATGTATTTTTAAAAAGTACTTCCTCTGGCTAAATTGGCTCTATAGTGTTGCTACATATTTGCCTAACAAGTGAAAGAGCTCTGGTTCAATCCCAGGAGGAGACACAAGTTCCTTTGGGGTTGCATCAGGATGGGCATCTGGTGTAAAACGTGCCAAATCAAACAGGTGAAGTTGCCTGCTATGGTGACCCCTTGTGAATAAGGGAGTTGCTGAAAGTAACTCTACTTCCTTTAGATAAAAACAGCTATAATAGATTTGCTATATGTGCTTCTATGTAGAAAGGTACTAATATACTGTAGAGATATTTTCTTTCTTGGCAGCTTAGCAGTTACTTTAATATAGAACTATCTACACCGCTAAAACACAATGTTTTAATAAGTCTCACCTTCTCCTAGCGTCTGCTTCAGAAGGTCATGCTTAGCCTGCAATTTGACAATGAGATTGCTGCCATTCAAGTACTCCTTGTATTTCTAATGATAAGAAAGACAAAAAGACAGTTAGCTCTCCGGTTATTTCTAGACATTCTTTGTGTTATACTGTGCACATTTACACCACGCTGCAATTTCTTTGTTCATTTGTCTGACTACTCACAGTAAAGTAGAAGCCCTCAGTCTCTTGTTGATTGGCTCGCCTTTTGGCGATGTTTGCCTTGCTCATGTAAGAGTCAGATGAGGCTGATTTCACAGACTCTGTTGATTGACTGTGCTGGAAAGCCTCTGAAACATCAAAGTCCTCCACAGTAAGCATATCATGGAGGGTCTGCAAGGTGGCGTCAAGAGTCTTCCTCACCTGAAACACACATAGATGTAAACTTTAATTGTCATTTTAGCATTAATCACAACATGAATATATTTGTTTAAATACAATTATATTAAACGGGGGAGCAAAAGCATAGCAAAGTGGTCATTGGTACACGTAAAAAAATAAAAGAATATTGGTACCAGTGGGCATATTTTCATTAGTCTTCTCAGTGTCTCCAACAAACTGTGGTGTAAACAAGGCAGCTCAGATTATACTGCTGCAGGCTATTTGCACCGTAGTTAGACTGACAGAGTGAACAATAGAGTAATTAGCTTGCTAGCTTGATGCATCACGACATGAAAGATTAACTATGTGCCTTCCATGCGAGGCAGACAGGAAGGAAGCGTGCACTTCCTTATTCATGACAGACAGCCACTGACACATACACACACCCTGGTGACCTTTAAACATGTCTGTGTGAGTCACAGTGGCCTTGGTGACCATGCTGGGGGTGGCCCCCATTGGAGGCAGGAGACTAGAAGAGATACGACCCCACATATCAGTGTCAGATTTAATGAATGAATATGAATGCATAGTGACAGCTCTGGAGACTGGTTGGTTGTCGTTACATGTTTGCAGCAGAGGGTGTTGGTGGCCCTCATTATTAAATACAACACAGTAAATGAACGTATGAAAGTGCCTCCTGTGCCACGATGATGAGTGCTAGACTCATCCGAGGGATGGATTCAATTTTTTCCCTAAAGAAACAGCTATCGCCATAGTTTATTACAAATGTCTCTGACTCACCATTGCATCGTGTATAATTTAGTGGGTTGGCCATCATTGACCACTTGCAAAAAACCCTACTGGTATTTCTTTCTCTACAACTTTTAGTTTCACCTTACCCTTCCCCATCCCAGCACCAACATTTACCAGCTACACTTCTCTAAATGGTTGCTTTTTAATGTGCCTAGACTTCTAACAGGCCTGAGGAAAACAGCATTTTCTTACTATTCACTTTGGACATGGAATAATTTACTTGGAAAAGAGATTTTATCTAAATGTGGTTTTCCTGGTTGAATAAAGGTAATGATACATTAAAAGAAACAAAATATTGAGAGAGCAATTTCAGTGGATTTCAGTGTTTACTGGATAAGATCACATCAATCAAAGCTAGCTAAACTAAGCAAACTGCATATTAGCATTTGGTTAGCTTATAGCTTCAAGGGAAAGTAAGGGAAAGTGTCAGTGAGTGTTTGTAAAAATGATGAACTATAAAACTAAGTTTAACACATCAATCTAACAGCAATAAAGATCCTTTCTCAAAGACTCTGGTGTATTAGCATGTTGTTTTAAAGACTCTTGCATTTAGAGCAGCAGATGTGTGTTTTTTCCTGTTCTTCTACATTTAGTCGATTGGTTTGAATGGTAACAGCTTCACTTCCTTGCACAGTATTTTGTATTAATACACTGATGGGCACAACCTCTATATTCAAACTCAGCAACTCTATTATGACTATTATGTTAACAGCTTCCCTTATGAGACCCTATACAGGATTCAGGATCTAACTTCACCATCACTGATAAGCATTTGCATACATTTTTCATTTTTATTCATGTACACCTTTGTACATAAAGACTCTCAAAAGACTCTGGTATCTGTGTAACACTATCACTATGAAACATCATGATCTACTACAGGAAAATATTGACCTTTGAGACAGAAGAATATAGACGCTACTTCACATATCAAAGGCCAAATATGAACTGAGTGTGAGTATCGGTAAGGCCATCTAAAACGCATACCTGCTTTAACCCTTTCATTTATAGTGGTCACTACAGTGGACAGCTATTCAAAGGCTGTTTTCTTGTATTTGTGTCAGTGTTGATGGTATACTTGCACATAAACCACTACATTGGACACTGATGTGTCACTCCTTACACTACTG
>VURO01013361.1:11400-27892 GCA_015108175.1 Pelvicachromis taeniatus
ATGAAAAAACAAAAAAAAACACATACAAAACACAAACAAAAACAATAAAAATAAAAAAACAAATAAAAAAAAAAAAATAAATAAAAAATAATAAAAAATAAAAAAAAAAAAGATGAATAAAAATACTTAAGAAAAGGGTTAAAATGAGCCGCTCACCTCTTCATTTTCTATTTTCAGTGTGGCCAGACGTGATTGCAGCTGGTGGTAGCGCATCAAGAGTTCTGTCTGGACAGGCTGCTGTGCACTCACTTGACACACCTGGGATTAAGAAATAAAGGGATTTTTCCGAAAGTGATTTAACACAGTGCAAAGCACAAGAATAAAGACTTTCAAAGAAAACCTTTTTAAATCATTACCCTTCCTGTTGACTCACCTCATCTCCCATGTGTGGCTGATAGTCAAAGCATGCAGGAGGACAGAAGATCTGGCAATGTGTGTCCATAAACTTCAGCTTGTCTCCTCTGGTGTCCATGACATCCACTGCTCCCTCCAGTAAGTCCAACCCTTCGTGGCGAGAAGTTTCTAGACTATATTCTGCAGAAAGGTAGGTTCTCATGGTGCGTGCTAAGCTTGCATGGTACCCTAAGTCGCAACACTGAGGACAAAAAAAAACAAAGCATTGTAATAACAGATCCAAAAACATCTCCATCCATATTTCCATTCTTAACTTTGACTTACATCTATCATGTCTGAGACATCGTGGATGTAGTATTTGGCCACCAGGGCATTAGCAGCTGCCAGATTAAGAAGATAGTCATTCCGGGCTTTTGTACATTTCAGCTTGTTTTCAGAGTACTTGGCTTGTCTCTGGGGGTGTAAAAGGGAGAGCAAGAGTCCCATCAAGGCAGGAAGCAAAATGGTTTCCTAATGTACTCTAAGAATGCATTATACATTAAACAGTTTTATCTCCTCTCTAATCTGTCAGTATGCATGCATAAAATACTTGGATTAACTTGGAGACCTTAATTACAAATGCATTTACAGCTTGTTTGCAATCGAGTAGATAGAGCATATTGGAATTAATGTGCATGATATCAACCCTCATCATACATGGCCTAAAAACAGACCTTCTCTTTCAGTTTCTCCATCTTCTTTACAGAACTTCGACGCTGTGGACGATCATCATAACCATAACGCAGGCCAATGTCATTAGCTTTGCCAATGTGCTTCTCCTCCTGCTTCTCTGCCTCCTTCAGTTTGCTCTCAGCACTGAGACTCTCGGTGTGGTACATGTGGTACGTCTTCATCACCTGTAGGAATACACAGCATGTGTGAAGGACATAACAGTTAAACTAGCAAGGAAACTGATAAATGGAAATTAACTATGATGAACAAAAAGCAATATCCTCGAATTGTGGTACAGGATCCTTGCTGATTATCAGATTATTTTACTTTGTAACCTAAATATTACGCAACCTTAAAGAAGAAAACTCAAAAATCCGACAGTATGTAGAAAACACTTCCTCTGAACCAGGCTAAGTTAAGGAGAAAGAAATAAGACAAAGGAAAAACACAGGGAGACACCCTGTGGTTTGTTCTTTAGGACAAAGAATCAACTACAGGACAGAAAACACACTAAGTGGACAGCAAACAATGGCAGAAACACCACATAGTCTGAATTTCACAATCCAATGAGAATCACAAATGTGACTTTGAACTTGACCTTGAATACAAATTTGATGAAGATCCATGAGATGGTCACTGTGTGCGGGTTTCACAAAAATATGACCAATATTTTGTAGTTAGGAGGAAGAAGGATTCTTGTGAATTGTTAATGGACAGACAGAAGACGGACGCTGCGCCACGGCATGAGGTCATCTGTCTTTTGGCCAAATAGAATCAGAATTTTCAGTATTCTCTTTTTCTATAAACCTTTCCTATTAATTTTATAACCACAACATCATGACATGACTTAATAAACACAACAGCTGTTTAGATAGATACCGATGAGACCCCAGAGTACTTTTGCTCGTCACACAAGTAAACGTTAGTGAGTGTAGCATACTCATCATTCTCATGGGACTGTCATATTTTCATTGACATTTTCTAACTGAGCTGGAGGTGCGTGTCCAGTATGTCTGTCTGATGTCTCCATGCTGTCTGAATGGCCTAACCACAGAATAGCAAGACAAATTAAATATCCCTGCAAAGTAAAGCAAGACAGGCATGTTACTTTTACAAAAATCATCTATGTTTTCAGATGAACGTGTAAATGGCCACATGTAAATGTTTAACTAGTAAACCTAAATCAACAGCACAGTCGCACAACATCTGCTTCACCATCACTGATTCTCAAGTTCTGGTTTCCTAGCAACTCTGTCTGCAACGGACGTGCAAAGGACAGTGAGATCGATCAGCAGGGGAGGAAGAAGGTTACAAAGTGACAGTGAGCAACCTTCTCTGCTACAGATGAAACACAAAACTCCACCATTTTTGCAAAAACTCAGCAGCTGACCAATACCAGGGACCTGCTGCCTGACAATACTTGTTTATTTAAGATGCGACTGATAAAAATAACCACACGATGATTAAATGTTCTCTTAAAATTTACACTTTTCTCAATTATAAAGTTGAGCAGACTCCTGCTATTCCTTATGCTGTGTGTGGGAGCTGCAGACAGGCATTTAATAATGCATGAATCAGAGGGAGGAAAAATCAATATCAGCATAGCAGTAATATAACATGCACGGTACAATGTTACATGTGAGAACTATTCTCATGTGGTTTATACGATTTCAGTAATCCAGATTCAAATCTATTTGTGATGTGCTGCATGCACATCATTTTGCAATGTGCATACGTGCTTAGCTTTCCTATAAGGTTATTTTTTCTTTTGCCACCAACTCTTTTTTCTTTCATTTGGTAATTTTGTAAATTACTAACAATTTGCAAAACTAACTGTAGAAAAGAAAAAAATCCACGCTTGACCTACTTTCTGCTCATCTGCGCTTTTTGCTCCTTTATCACAAAGGAATCAAATCCCAGTTTTACGGGACCATGATAAAGGTTTGATCGACTGCAGAATTTAGCTGACAACAACTACGACGCCAAGAGAAAAGATTGAACGTGCAAGCAGCCAAGTGTTGACTTCTATACACGCTGCAAAAGAAACGCTGCTAGGTCAAACTAGTGCAAAACTATACGAGCGTGTTGTTGTTTCTCATTTTATTTGCAATGGAAAGGTTTAAGACCTTTAAAACACAATTTGGTGACTGCTCTATTTAATCATTGAAATGAAAAGCAATGAATTGTGGATGTGATGGGTGAAAGAAAAGAAAAAAAAAAAAATCCACCAGGATATTCTGTTGCACAGCGTGCCATTGTCCTGCTTGCCAAAATACACTGTCATCGTAGTCTTAATTACTGCTAGTCTGTTTACGCTTGTAAACTGTTTTTGTTTATGCTATGAATCATATTAGCCATTGAACAGTAAGTAAAGATAAGGATATCACCGAGCAATTAGACCCAGAAAAAAGCATTCTGGTGAGTTTGCTGTACTGTCCCACATGCAGCCAGTGATATGCATCAGTTCATTTTATTTTGCCAAATGAAGATGCAATGCGGAAAAACGCAGATGTTTTGTGTCCGCACCACTGCACAAACCTTTTTGCTATGTGTTTACTGGTATGCATATGCACACATTTCTATATGCAGTATGTGGTTGTAGCAGTCCACCGAGAGTGACAACCGTTAACATACAAGGCAAGCAGAGGTGTCAGATTACATGTAACATTAGCTGAAAACAGTACAGCAGCTCATTTTGCTGTAAGCACAGTGCACCTCTGTAGCACAGACTGCTGAGTCTGCTTGAAGCACAGCTAGGGGCAGGAACACTGTCTCCTTCAACTCATGTAGCAATTCACAGCAGGAGGAAGAATGTAAATTTTATCCTTTCATGACCTCAGGAGAGGGAAGAAATGACCTGTTACAGGCTGCTCTGCTGATAAGGCACATCTGCTCTGTGTGGTGTCAAACCCACAGGTTGCAGGTTCAGGTATTAAAAACAAAAAGCCTGGCTCTAAGATTGACATCCCATAGGCTTTCAACACAAGCAACAGCAACTCACCGTGTACAGTTCATTGGTGACTTTCACTAACTCTTCGTGCATCTGCACGCCGATGTCTTTACTCTGTGAAAAAAGAAAAAGAGGAGACAGCTTTGTAGAGCAAAATAATACCACATTATTATTCAAACATCTAAGAACAAGATTTGGGTTAGTCAACAGAACTGCTTTCCCACATGTGAAACACTTGAAAGCTGTGTGCCAGTTTTATATTGTATGTGATAGATGTCAGCAGTATTGAAATGCTATCATTACGCTGCACCAGAAAAGATCTAATACAATGCCCAAAGTTCACATTCAGACTAAAATAGAACAGCGCAGTAACTGCAGAGCATTTCCCATTGAGCAGAGTCACAGTTTCCGTTCGGTTTTAAAGGATAAGAGCCTATGATGAATTGGACATGTTCCACAAAAGGGTTATAACCCAAGAGGGGGAATGATGCCAGTGGAGAGTGAGCCTAGAAATCCTTTTGAGGGGATAAGGAGTAATGCTCAGCCCAATCAATGCTGTTTTTGTTTTTTTGTTTTTTGTCACCTCTCAGGGACTACTTCGTCGAAACAGCAACCTTGCAGTTTCACATGTGACAGGCATTAAAGTTTAGCACATTAAGTTCATTTAGTCTTTGTTTAAAAAGATGCCAGAGTTGATTCATTTCCCTCCCCCCATGTGTCATTTATTAACATCAAGACTGCAGCTGAACCAGGATTCTGGAGTATAACAGCATTATTGTTCAGGAGAACTTTACCACCATTTGAGCTAACATTTTGCACAAAAAAAAAAAAAAAAAAAAGATTTTCTGCAGGCAGTTAGTGTTTTTCCTAGTATGGGTTACAGGCCATCCCATTCCCATCAGGGCTCCCATCAAGATACTGCAGAGCCCCCTAGAAGGCATAAATTACTCTAAACTCCTGCTGCAGTCAAATGATACTGATATAAAATCCCTAAGGTGGTTGGGGGTGCTTTCAACTTGCACTCTGCTACTCTCCATGCAAACCATACGTTAAAGTACTACTCCCCTTATATGTAACAGTATATAGCATATATAGGATACTATAGTATATATATATATAGTATATATTGTTTCAGACATATGTTAGAAAGATAATATTTTCGATAAATGAAAGAAAGTTACAATTGTGGTCAAACGTTTATATATAATGTCACTATAGCATGAGAGTCAAGCTAAGTTTTGGCTTTAATGATTTCTTTGAATCATTACAAAGTGGAGTGATTGTACAGCATAAATCTTTTTTGACTTTAAAAAAACAACAAGGGTGGAGAAGGTTGAAATTATTTTGGATTTTCTCTAATCCTCCCAGGATACATACTCCCCCACTAATATTTGGTTAAATGTTAGCAATTTGCACCTCAACCAGACCCTTTTGCTAGCCATCCAGAAGCTTCTGGCATGCTTTTGGCTGAATATTTGATCACTCTTCTTGGCAGGTGGTGGAGTTCATTTAAATTAGTTAGACTCCTGGCACCGACCCACAAATTAGTTCACAAATTCTCAACAGGGTTGAGGTCGGCGCTTTGGGAAGACCATTTCAGAAGGTTAATGTTAGCTTGATCTATCCTTTTTAAAACCAGTTCTGATTGTTTGGGATCATTGTCCTGCTGGAACACCCAACTGTGCCCAAGTTTCAACCATCTAGCTGTTGATTTTAAGTGAAGGTGAAGAATTTGTGGAGGTAGTCCTCCTTCTTCATTATTCTAAACATTGTGTTCAATGTACCCATGCCATTGTAGTACACTAATGTACATTTACTTGGTTACACTAAAAGTAAGACAAGATATAGGATATATTTGTTTGTTTGTTTCTTGTTTATTATGGGCTTTACTGATCAAACCCTTTGAGATCAAACCGGGTAATACATGACCCATACACTAAAATGAGTTTGACATCTCTAACTGTATGATATTTCCATGCCCTTCCTCTAATTATATTTTTTATATATTTTGTATTTTTTCATCTTAATTATACTTTTACATGTTACCTGTCATGACATTTGAGCAGATGAAATGTGTGTGTTAGTTACTGTCAGGGGAGCATGACCTCATTCATTTAATTCTGATTCTGACCTTTTTGAAAAGTCTGATGACATCTTCACCCACGTGCGCCAAACGGACAATGACGTTGTTGTTGTAGATGTCGCTGAGTGTGGCATGGTCTTTGCTCTCGCGTCGGGTCTGATCCAAGACCAAATACCAGCAGTTCACAGTGGAGAGGAGATTTTGATCTTTCCTTAAACAGCGAGAGAAATACTTTGTTAATGAATGCAAGGCGTTCATGAAATACATACCAAATGGGATAAAGGCTAAAAAGAAAACTTTTAAATGTTCAACTACATGCAAACTAAAGAGGACACTTAAGAGAACGTATGCATGGTCACAACTTTCTGACACCACGCAACATCTATTTTAATCCCGGCTTATTTACTATTTGGTAGCGCCTGTGGGCTTCACATATCAGAGATCAAGAGGTCACGGCTCAGGTGGTGGGGAATCAGCAAGTAAAGGCAGTATACACACTTGTTGACACACAAACTCAGAAGGCATGCTGGCTGCCTCCTTGCTTAAGAGAACACGTGAGTTTAATTATCATCATGCCAAAGATTTTATGGTGTTTTTTTTCTTCTCATTTTGTCTTCAGAGAACACTTTAGCATGACAGCATATAAAAATGCTTTGTGACACTGTTGGATGCACACAGTAAAAATAAAACATCTTTTATTATCAGCCAATAGCTGACTTGTGGTGAGAATCAGACCAAATCGAGGTTCGTTTCTCCTTTAATGTGTTGCGAAAGGTGAAGTTGCATTTCTTTGGGGATATGAAAAAGACAATCATGAGACCATCTCTGCTGATTTGTAACCACAGAATCCTTTTGGCCACACAACCTGAGCAAAAGGCAGGGTGTGGACATTTAGGCTACCATCACCATTTTCATAACTTCTGGAAAAAAAACATTATCAAGTAAGATGGACAGCATTAGAAAACTCCCAGTGAATTTAATGTGAAGAGTTGCCCATGTTGCCTTAATTTAATGGGGGACCTAATGCATCATGATTATACCAGCATGCCGCAAAGTGTGTCATTAGTAGAAACCAACACTAAAACCCCAGGTAGCAAAATAAGTGCTTTAAACAACCATGTTTAATAAGATGATGACCTCAGTTCGTATCAGCAATATGCTGCACTAAATTCTACCCTTTGTAGAGTTATAAAGTCATGCTAGTTACAAGTTTTACACCCCAAGTCAAGAAACGCCCTCATTTTTTAGAAATAATTCACCCATGGAGAGTGAAATACAAACGTTTTTTAAATATGCAACCACTGACACATCTCCCAAGACTGAGTATTGATAAGTGTACATAGTCATTTTAATGTATTCAAGTGGGTTCTCACCCAGTACTATATTATAGTACTATTATCTCTATATCTCTATATAGATAGATAGATAATTCTATCTAACAGCAAGTTCTAAACCATCTCACTTTTGACTCTTAAGTAGACTGCATAGAAACCACTCATGCTGAATGAGAGTCAGAAATAGTGACTCAAAAAAAGTGCTAAACATACACATGTGAAAATGTACGGTTATATCAGATATGTCGCATAATCTCTTCTATCTCTCAGTGTTACATTCGAGATCATTGCTTATTGCTTACTGCGATCACCAAGTTAAGTTATGCACTTTAAATATCCCTCCATGGCTGAAATCCCATGGGAGTAATATATGCTCTATAATAGTGTGTAGTATCAAATATATAACTTTTCTTAAAACACGACGTCTGGTTCAGTTGTCTGTACAATTATTTCTAGTAAATAACCCCAAAATAAAGATGCTTTTCTTGTGGTGGACCCGCTGCACTTTTCTGATCCACAGCAGCTTTTTCGTTTCCAGTGTGAATCAAAAATACGGAAGTTATTTTTGAGTCTAATCTTGGTTTTGAAGATCACACTGAAAGAGTAGTCCTGACTTGTTTTCTCTCAACTGCAGCAAAACTTTGATCATTTTCATCCATGGAGAATTGTATTTATGCTTTCATTTTCTTTTTGAAGTGAATTATAGCTGTTTTTCTGCCTTGGTGAAGCTCACTCTAATCTTCAGCTAGCGCTCATTTCTGCACTATAACAAAGGAGAAGAAAGGCACTATAGGCGCTCTCCAGCTCCCTCGGTGCATCCAAAACAATGCTGAAATGTAATCTAAGACTATCCAAAACCTTTTATGTTGTGGTATTTTTTTAAAACTCCTAAGTTTTTTCAGAAGGAAATAAATGAACTCTGTCTTGCACACGAACTAACGTGAACATGTTTCAATTTTCATTGTCTTTGCCCGAGGCATGAACACTACGTTGTTTCAGTATCATTCATAATCAGTATTAGGTACACCTTGTTAGTACTGTGTTGAATGTGTTTTTTGTCATCATAACTGCCTTGATTCTTCAAGGCATAGATTCAACATGGTGCTGGAAAACTTCCTCAGAAATTTTTGGTCCATATTGACATGATGGCACGATGTCCTGGTGGAAGCAGCCATCAGAAGATGGGCTGGTTGTTATATAGCGCTCTTCTACTCTGAACACTCAAAGTGCTTTACACAACTTGCCTCATTCACCCTCTCACACAAGCACTTTTTGCTATGCTTTTTCTATGCAAGTTCTTTCTATCTAGCATTCACACACATTCATCCTCCGATGGATGCATTGGAGAGCGACTTGGGGTTAGTGCCCAAGGATATTTGGCATTCAGACTGAAGCAGCCAGGGGCCGATTAATAGATGACCTGCACTTCCCTCCTGAGTGACTGCCATCCCACAATGGACATAAAGGGTGTTAATGAGATATGCCAAAAACCTGACCCTACTGTCCGAGTGCCAAAGTCAAAATTAAGACTCATTGGTTCATTAGACCAAGCAAGGTTTCTGATCTTACAGCGACCCCATATATAAAAATACTAAGCATGAGGTCCAAGCTCTGTATAAATCCATAGTGTTTCACTGCATTTTTTTCTATCCAGATCAGACTTTACCTTTCTGCATTAATAATGCACCCCCAAACCATGTTTTACTTGTGTTTTTGATGGATGTAGTTACTCAATGTTTACCTCTCTGCTGATCTCCTCTATACATACTTAATATGATTTGAACTATTATTCCATATGATCTGTTTCTACTGATTTTCAGTCCAGTACTTGTGTAATTAGGCATATATCAACCGTTCCTACCCGTTTCCCTTTCTTAAGAATGGCATCTTGAGAATATTTCTGATGAGAATCCAGTAAACACTAGATGTCTGGTTCTAAAGGTAATTTTGAGTGCTGGTTATCTCTTTTTTGCTTTTTGCTTTTCTTTTCATCCTGTAACTCTTTGAAAAGAACACGAACAAGCTTTCCCTATAGGCACTCCTTTCAAGCTGAGCAGTTGTTTGATCCAGGACATGGTTGGTGCTGACCTGACTGCAAATGTTTGGCTAGCTTATGTGCAACTGTTGTACAACTATAACGAATACAACAATACTTGTTTCACAGCATCTTTAGGAGAATGCAGTGCTCATATGAATTACAGTTTACTGACAGTGAAACACACAGCACACCTACTAACTGCTATAAACTACACCAAAAACAGCGTTTTGAAACGTAGAGCGATTTGAATTTTCTCCCAAATAGCACTTTGGTGTAGGAGGTTTTGAAAATGTTCCCTGATCTTCTCCTGATAGCCCTTTTACTAGCTGCAAATTAAAATATGAAAGGACGACTGATAAGAAAAAAAGTGGGCAATAAGTTTTCGCTGTTTGAAATAAACTATCAAAGTGAGAGTGCAGAGCTTGTTCTAAGACTCCAACAGAGAGGACCACACAGTATTAATAATGACTGAGACTTTATCCAGTCATTTCAATGGAGTCTACAAGTAAGGAAACCAGCTTTTGACAGACAGATATAGTGATAACAATATATTGTGACAGGAGGAAATCTGGGACAGTAGGATGAGAGAAGCCATGCAAGTTTTTTTTTTTCCCCTAATAGGGGTCTCCCTTTGAGGGTATGCTCCATTTATCAATGTGTCAGTGGTGGAGCTCTCCACCATTATTACGCTTCCTGTCCAATTGGCTGGAGAGACTGAAAGAGAGCTGGAAAGACCTCTCCTGAATAAACCAACGAGTTAGCTATGCCTGACTTACCCAGCTAGGTCACATGAACAGTTGCTTATGCTGTAATTTCCTACATTGCTAATCATTACTATGACAGATGGCCTTTCATTTGTCAAATTAACTTAAGGCACCTTTTTTCTCTATTTTTAACTGTTATTTTTAAAATCTAGTTTGTTTTTTTATTTTTGTTTTTTTATTTTTACAGTATGCCTCAAACTCAGCAGTTACATTTGTACCGTCTTATTATGAGTTTCTCAGCCGTCAGAAAATCACTCTGCACTACACCAACTCGCACAAAAGGTGCTACACTACTAAAGTTTGTTTGATCTGGTGACCTTCAGAAAATATAAGTATTCTTTTTTTGCTTAGGACTTCTATAGAACGAAATGGCAATGGGCACCGTACACAATCAGAACTACAGATCTCGATCTGAAAGTCAAGAGTGTGTTGCAGGCTGGTTTGAACAGAGAGGAAGTGGCTTCTCAGCACACTGCAGGCTATGTTTGTTTCATCACCAGTGATCTCCCACATACAAACAGCTCAAGCCATTTAAGCAAACCCGAGTAAAATAACCACTATTGTCTGGTTCTTTAGATTTCTAAATGAAGCTGTGATTTATTTTCTGCATCCATTGAGAAAATATGAGCATCTGAGTAGCACTCTAGCATGAAGAAGCTGTTTGAGAATGGAAATGAAATGACAGCCACAGAGAAAAGAAAGGGGGGTGGTGGTAAAGAGTCTGACCTAGTTGGAAAAAACACAGCAGCCTGAGGCCACAAGCTTCCTTGGCCCTGGCTTCATTTCAGGTCATTTCTTCTGCTTTCATCCCCCCTCTGTTTTTTTTTCTTCTGTTTATCCCTTCTCTCTTTTTCCTTTGTCTCTGATTTAACTGTCTGTGTAGCGATCAGCATAAAATATGTGGTGGTTGTTTACCAGTCAGACACATTGGATACAAATGTTCAACTGTGTAAAAGTCTTTGGCTGGACTCACTTGAAGTGCTGGTGCTCTCTGGAGGAGCGGATCTTGGAGGAGTAGCGCTCAGCCAGTTTGTCCAGGCCTCTGGAGTACTCAAGCTGGAGCTCGGCCTTTCGGCGGAAGAACTCCTGCAGGTCCTGCAGCAGCTGCAGCCGGGACTCGGACTGCTGCTCCAGACAGCGGAACTGCTCCACCAGCTGGTTACGGATCTCTGCATATCAAAAAGGGAGACTATGTTCAGAATAAATACAGCCTCTCTGGGGGATCATGCTTCCATGCTGGGCCTTACTTCTGTCTGCCAAACAGGGACGCAGGTCAACATTAAACCCACAATCTTTCCACAGTGGATTGAGCAAAGCATGTGAATACAAATATGTGAGGATACAATCAAGCTAGCACAGGCACTAATAAAAGAGCAAAGTCGTCACAATTGGATAAAACCGGACGTCAAACTGTATTTGTCTGCTGTCTGCATGAGTTTGTGCGTGTGGTGAGTGAGGTGGTGGTGTGTGTGTGGGGTGGGGGGACCAAATGCTGGGGTAGCACACGTGCATATGAGATGCAAGTCTGATGATTACAACAGACAGCAGAGAAAATATAAAATAGGTCAGCTTCTCAAAATGCATTGTGCTAAGTGAGGCTTAAGAGAAGTTTGACTTGAAAAAACAAATCGCAGGCATTCTTACAATTCTAAGATTACTGTGGTTTCTTTGCATGACATCTGAAAAGTCTGATTCTGTTCATTGACAATAAGAATTAGGGATACATGTGTTTTAGTCCTTTTTTTAATACAGCTATGACAATATTGCATGTTTTATAGAGAAGCAAATACTTAAAAAAAAAATTGCAGTAAAGGTAGACTATTAGTACAAGCTTTAGATTTTTATATTGAGTATGCCAGTCAATTTCCAGGAGATATTCAGACATGTTTTTCTACTCTAAATCTGATATCATTATTTACCTTCCTGAAATTCTTCTCTGTGGCGATATTGTAATGACTTACCCCCACCACGATCAGACAGTCCCTACTGGTATTCCAACTGGTTATTCCTGAATACCTCTGGGATTTCAGGTAATAAATACATCAAATAAAACAACAAAATCCCCTTTACAGTCTTACATTAACACTAAAAAGGAAAACAAATCACATTCTATGTCTTCCTCGTACAGTTTATGGCAAGCCTGTCATAAATCCGAAGGTTAAGAGGCTGCTGACTGTGAACCATATATCATGTCACGACTGAGGGTTGTGTTTAAATACCCTGCTTCTGCCTATGTGCATAGAAAAAAGCAGCAAACATGCATAAGAGTTGGCTAGAATGGATGCTGAAAACAATAAACTGCTCTTATGTAGCACTTTTATGTTTCGTTAAATGTTAATCATAGCCTCCTTGTAACTATCACTCTGTATTGCAGAATTTTGCTGAGGAAATTTTTTGTGCTGCATAATTTTGCTGAAAGCAAATAAACAACCATGTTAACTTCCTACCATTATCACAGATCTCAGAGAGAGCCGTTATTTTACCATACACCATGCTGAACTGAATCACTGGTAAATTTACATCTCTGGATTAATCTGTCATAGTACTACAAAGGGGGCGGGGTAAACAAAGCTTCTCTTTGTACAAGACAACAAGATACAGCTGAGATGGCTGAAGATTCCACTATGACAGACTGTTACAGCCATGCATAAGATGCTGAGCACTGAAAGACACTTTGTATAAATTTATCAATGGAAAAGATTGCTCAGGAGAAGAAAAGGCCATTTGTTAGCATCTAAATGGTGCTCCTGTATCTAGAATAAAAGGTTTTTATTTTTTTGTAAATCCTCCCCAAAATGACTGTGCAAAAATGTGAATGAGTGAGAAAATCTGTGTAAATATGTAGTCTCTTGCTATCTGGAGATGTACCCCTCATGGTCCCCACAGTTGCCCAGTTGCCTGGTTACATGCCTCTGGAGGCATTTCAATGAGAGCAGGCCAGTTCCCTGTTCTGACAGTCGCAGCAGTCAGTCTGCTTAGCATAATGGCCAAGGACAAGGGCAACTTACTCTGCTTCGAAATACTCAACAACAGCCTGTGATGATGAATGAGACAGCAATCAGATTCAGAACAGAAGGAATGGTTATGTGCTAAAATAGACCACTGAACAGCACAATTTGAGGCCCTCTGTGACTGAAATAATTTTAATCATTCGGGGAGAGTTTAAAAGAGCGAGCAAACAATATAATGAGTTGATGTAAATTGATTTCACTGCACAAATTTATAAAGGAAACATCAAACAGACTCATGATATTTGCACTTGCTCTCCTGTGAGCATGTTATTTTTAGAACTTAAACTGTTACTAGGGACTGTGCAATACTGCAGTACTTTCGATGAATGAGTCAAGCCTTTGCAGTGTAATGCATAATTACACAGAGCTAGCAAGAAGTTCAAGTGAATTATATACATAGAAATAAGCACCAAAAGCTCTCTAAATCTGATGCCTTTCTATCTTTTTACTGGTGACACAAGAGCTATAAAATACTGAGTCACACATGCTTTACCGGTTCCTCTGCAAGGGATCAGTGTGCAGCCAAAGTGAATCAAATGTTCCACACCTAAAGGCTTGTGGAAATTCACTAATAGGACATTTGTAGCCATTTCCCTTCTAAACCATATGGTTAACATCCAGAGAAGCAGTGGTAACTTTACCAAGCATTTTCAGCATAAAATAATTGATAACAGAGACTTCGATGGTAACCCTGAAGCTTAATTAAATAAAGGGAACTTGTATAATTGCTTGCATCACAGAGAAATTACAGAGTACACAGACAACAAACCCAACCTGAACTTGGGTGTAGCTCTACACATGATTCTTTATTTATTGCAATTGTATCCATTTGTGTATGTATCTGCCTTCCGACATGTTTTTTTTTTGTTTTGTTTTTTACACCAATGCAGACTTGCTCCCCAGCAGTCCTCCAAAATCCACACTGCACAGTACTCAATGTGCAATGCATGATGCTGTGCATCAGTTTAATGGAGAAATTATGGGTTAGCGGTGGTAGGTAGTGGTGGTGGCAGCTTCAGACACCCTGTCTACCTGGCTGTGTTAAAAATATGTAACCCAACCAGTCTGCGGGCTCTTGCTTGAGGGCTGAATTGAAACAGTGTTACAAACAAAACTGTCCACTGCAACTGCTGTCTATATTTTTCATACTGGGTTTTTTTTTTCTTTGGACACAACTGCAATAGCATAAGTTAAGCAGAATGCTTATTGGCTAGCATGTGGGCCACAACAAGGACCAACATTTGGAGGAAACATCATTCACCATGAATGGATCAAGAGAAAAAAATATATATATATAGTACTGAAATTATAGCCAGTGCCTACAGTGGACACTTTGGTCTTTTTAATACTTGTTTTCACTTCAGCTCTTTGTATGTTAAAACTTCGGTCTTCTCTGTTGCTGACCAACAACAGCACGTGCAGAACTAGCTCACAGACTGGTTGTAACATATTTTTTGCCACTGCCCCCATCTGACAACAGATGCTCTGTGCAGGTAGGCAGGCAATCTGTAATCATGAAATGCCAATGCACAACCACAGCTGAACCATAATTTCCCCCTATTTGAGCTCCTGCATCACTGCAGGATAGAGGAACAACTATCACCCTCATATCCCATTCAAGCTAGCCTAGTACAGTTACTGCGATGGCCAGCAGCAATCTCTGGGGTTAGTTAGCCATGCATGGCTAGTCATATAAAGTCTAACCCAGAGTGACACGTTGACATAATTTGGTACAAATCAAGGTTGTGTTCTGTGAACACGTGTCTTCCAAATGTAATAATAGCTATGGCATGACTCTATAATCGATTTCCTTGAGCTTTCATTACTTCTTCTCTCATACCATGAATATGTTTCTAACAGGGAAAGAATCACAGTTTGTGCAGCCTAAGGCCAGGAAACATCAGAATTCCAAGCAATTTTCACTTTAAACTGGGTAACAGCTCAACTGTCAGCACAGCAGCACACAGCACTTAATACAGGATACCAACAAACAGGCAACAAAGATATTGTTTCACTGTCGCGATGCAGCGCTGACATTTTGAGACAGCATCATTCTGTGCATTCTTTCAATTTAATGAATACCCAGAGAGGGGTGTGTCTGGATGTTCCCTGTTGAATGCATATATCTGCAGTGAATATGGGGTCAGTAAGAGAGCTTAGACTGACACCTGTGCTGTTACAAATGCATTGTCAGTAAACTAAAATGTCACAAGCGTTTCCATTTCATACTACTCTACTCTGTTTCTTATTCTGTAGTAGCATAGCAACAGCACATCTTGCAAAGGTTTTGTGTTATAGACTATTACAGCGATTAGTGCATAAGACTCCAAACTGCTCAAATTGCATTAAAGATAATGGGCTTTACAACTAGAGGTCCAGAATGACGCATGACAGAGGCATCCCCTCATTTAATTGTGTTTTAGTGTCAGATTAGAGAGAAGCCCAGAGACACTTCAGTGTGCTCAGCTACACACTCTAGAACAACAATATTCAGTCGGATAAGGAAATACTATAAACAGCAGAAATATTGAATAATAATGGTCATTTTATAGCATAAAGCAGCATCTTGTCTCCCAGAGTGTCAACACTGAAACTGAAGGTGTGATGTCAAAACATAAACTCCCTCTTAAATTGTAACTGAGACCTAACTGTCTGCTGAAATGTGGCATGTTGAAAAATGCCACAAAGTGCATTAGGCTTGTGTGTTGAACTGCTGGGCAATCAGCAATTCAGCATTATTGGAGGCCAGTGTCAGTGTCAGAATAAAGCTCCCACAGCTTCGAACCGATCCAAGCTCACTTTGCAAATGAGCTTAAGATGTCAGCTTAAAAGCTTTTCCTGAAATCGAGACGATGGCTCTCTAACAGCTGCAGAGCTGATGTGTAGACCAGAGGAAGAGCGTGTGAATACGAGTGCAGGAGTCAAACAAACAAACAAAGATAGTGACAAGGAGAAACTCCACCACACCTCTGACTGAAAATGCTTATCATACTCTTCATTCCAGACACATGTTACTAAGCTCTTGACATTTCCATGTGGGACAGGAATGACATCTGATGTGTGTATATAACAAGAAGTATTCTGTGTCAAATTTTGGGCCGATACCAGCATTTAAGATAAGATGTTAACTGATAACCAGTGCAGATAAATGAGTTTGTTTATTTTGTTTTCCTTTTTAAAAAAAAAAAAAAAAAAAAAAAAAAAACTTTTTTAAAAAAAAAAAAAAATATAAATAGTTTTTTTTTCT